>RJWM01001819.1:0-142990 GCA_004363535.1 Dasyprocta punctata | reverse complement strand
TGTGCTATAAAGACATTTGGCTTGTCTCTAGCAGGCTCGCCAAGCACAGCCCCAGATTTTATCAGAGGCTGCAGGTGGGCGCCCACCTTTGGTGTCACTCCTTAGCCCAGACACTGCAAGTTTATCAGAGATTCTGTTTGTAATAGTCAAAGTAGTTTCAAATGTTTACTCGCTTTCTTGGGGATCAATATTTTTTTTAAAAAAAGTTCTCAGCCATCATTCTGCTTAATTTCATTTCCTATGTTGGTTTTTTGCTCTGGAGATGAGCAACACAGGCCTGAATTAAAACCAGCAGAAAACCACAAGTTAATTGGAATCCGAAAAGATCAGTGTACTTGAAGCTCAACTTGATAAACCCCCATAGGGCTTGGAAATGAGTCCTAAGGGAACAACAACAACAACAACAAAAGCCAAAAAACCCCAAAAAAACCTAGTTTCCTTTGCGCCCGGATCCACTTACTAACTTTCTGTAGTAATCTCTGAACTATAACTGAAACCTTAGTTTTAAATAAACAATATGTTGAGACATCTACTTTAAATACCACAAAATGCAAAGTAGCAATTTTATAACCTTTCTAGTCAGTGACATATACTGCAATATAGTAAGAAAATGTGAGGGTTACTGTGTTTTTCCTGTACATGACATACATGTGTTTTTTTCTCAGTTAAATATATACAAAAGATACGGCACATTACCTGTAGCCTTGCTCCAATGTACCTTCCCTACTTCTTTTTTTTTTTTATCCTTCCTAAAACTTACTTTCCTGAAAAAGTGTGGGTAACCCTCAAGAGAAAGTCTTCTAAGCTTCAAGCAGGAAGAAACAGCACTTGAGAGGCTAAAGTTGGAGGAGCGTTGTGAGTTCGAGGCCAGCTTGGGCTACAACATGAGCACAAGGCCGGGCTGAGCTCATATTGTGACCCTGCCTCAAAAAACTAGGGCTGGGAGTTTGGCTCAGTGGCTTAAATGCCTGTCTGGTAGATGCAAGGTTGTGCGTTCGATCCCCAGTGCCACAAAAACAAAAAACAAAACAAAACAAAAATGTGATAAAGACCTTACTGGAGGCTGTCACAATATGAAAATGACTACCAGCCTGGACTGCTAGGTAATGCAAAATAGAGCTATTAGCCTTTAGCCTATCAGCTGAATTTTGGCTCAGGTTATAATGACACGAAGTCATTACCCCTGGAGGTCCATGGTCTTTGGGGAAATGTGTGTATGTATAGTGGTTTCAGCTCTGTCCCTAACACCCCAGAATCTTCACAAGACTGGCTGCCATTACAATTAGAGTTAATTGTTACTGGTGCAGCTGAAGAAAACAGGGATTGAATGAGATGGGAGAGGGAATGACTTCCCCTCTACTGCTAAGGCAGTCCCTGAGCAGCCAAATATTGTTTTCCTGGCTTGTTGAAAAGCTTGATTTGGAAATTTAGAGAAAAATGAGCAAGAGGCATGAAGATGTCTGCTCACATGGTCAGTCATAGAGTTTCACTTTTCACACAGAAGAATGCTTTAATAGCAGGTGTCATTCAAATCACGTTTAATTAAGGGCCAGAGGGCATGGTAACTGAATTACTCCAGTTTCAGTGAGAACCAAGAATTTCCTTGGAAGGATGCTGTTGAACCTGGTTTCTTTCAAATGGTAGATTTACCTTAACAATTGCTTGTTCAAGCAGCAAGAAGTCAATGCTGGTTCTTCGGGAGAGCATCTGCTGGAGAGCTTTTAAAGTTGACTTTACTTGGACATTTTATTTTATTTTATTATTAATTAGTATATATATATATATATATATATATATATATATATATATATATTGTGTGTGTGTGTGTGTGCTAGGAATCAAATTCAGAATGTTGCCCTCGCTAGGCCGGTGCTTACACCGCCGAGCTATATCTCTGGCCCTAGTTGGACATTTTAGAGGATTGATTTGTTCATTTTCATGTTTATTATAGGTGCAGTTTTAGAATAAAAGGGACAATAAAAAACAGAGACTTGAAATAAAGTTAGCCTCTCTTCATATATTTATAAAAGATATTTCCTATTCTTTGACCTTATCCTATGATACATCATGAGGGGCAACTTCTCTTCCAACTGACGTTTCTAAATTGGTGATATGCAATTACCCTCTCCATATTCATACTGCTGAATAAGCTGAATTTTTAAATTACACACTTGTAGTTTGGTTGAAATCTTCCCTAAGTATAAAATGGATGTTAAGTGTCTTGAGAGTTGATTTTAAAATGTTTAATTCTTTCTTCTCCTGAGGAAAACTAGTCTTATTTGAAAATTCTTAAGAATTTTACTGCTATACTGATTATTTCCTGATCTTTGGAACCATTCCCTAATTGGGTCTTATGTTCTTGTCCCAGGGTTACCAAGTGAACCAGACCAAAGGAAATTCTGGTTATGTTCATGATCCAAGAACTAGAGATTTAGAATACGAATGTAGCTCACGTGGAAAGAATAAGATCCCATAATGTGATAACATGTTTCATGATCTCACTAATGTATAGGTTATTTGTTTAATAGTCTGACTTACTGGGATAAATTTCCAAAAGTTCTGATACAGGATTTAAGAAATGGAAGGAGCTGTGCCATTTGGGTGGTTTTTGCTTGCTTTGAAACTGGTCAGTTAACTGTCATACCAAGGTGTTCAACGGACACACAGGAGTCCTGGGGTGGGATAGGAGATTCGATCTGGAAGGTGTAAAGCTGTGAGAAACAGAATAGCTACAGATTTGAGCAAGTTCACCCACGAGGAACATTAAAAGGAAACTCAGTTGGTTGACCATGGAGCCCTGAGACACAGAGGAACTTCAGAGAGGAGCAAAAGGATGAATGAAGGAAACTAACAAGGAGGGCAAAAAATTTTGAAAGAATAGTGTCTCTAATGCAAAAGAGAAAATTTTAAGCAGGAAGAAGTGGTCTATGGTGTCAGTACTGTGGGAAAATCAGATAAGGATGGCAACATGTCCACTAGATATGTCAGTACTGAGGCCATTAGTGACTCTAGGGTCAAGAAAGCCTCTTCTGTTGCAGACTGGGGCAGAAGCCACCTTGCAAAGTCAGAAAACAGTAGGAAGAGAGGAAGTTTCACTATAAAGGGAAATAAGCAGTATGGGTAAGCAGACTGGTATTTGGGATTTAAAATCTGGTTTTAACTTATATTTAAGAGAATTGAGAGGCTTGAGATGATGTTACAGCAAAGGGTTCATCCTGTTAAAAGAAGAGAGGTTAAATATACAGGAAGGAGAGCCGGCTGGGGAGGATGTGAGGTCCCGGAAGTGGCGAACCTGTGACAACATGGTCTGAGGACCCACAGAGGCAGGAAGGATCACCCACCTGATGGCTGGATGGTGGAAGGGAAGAAAAGGTAGGTCTGGATTCAGATACATTTGTGTGACAGGATAGAAGAGGTAGAGTCCTATTATGTGCCTTTTTTTTTTTGTAAAGAGAATTAATGTTTTATAGAGACTAAAGGAGAGACTACGGAGATTATAAAAGTCCAAACGTGGCAATAGGCAGCAAAGAGAAAGGTAGAGGGGAACAACTGGATAGGTGGTGGTAAAGGCTTTGCTTGAGCAATGGAGTGTTGGGCGGGGTGTCTGTGGCTAAATAAGCTAATCTGACTGGAGATACTAAAGCTAATTACCTTTTCTCAATATATGTAAAACATACCCTTAACTAATGAAACACATACTTGTTTCAGTTGTTGAACAAAAAGCAGAAGCAGATAAGAAACTATGGAAGGGCCCAGGGAACCTGAGAGGATGAGAAGCAGGAAAAAAGGATGAAACCTGTCTTAAAATGGTATTTAGCATGCACATATTCTAGCAAATCATTAGTTTCACACTTATATCTGAAAGAGAGCATCATTGTTATTTATGGCCTTCTCTATACTTTATTTTTCTGTCCAAACAAGAACCAATCCCATAGTTTAACAAAGCACAATTATCTTATTTCCTCCAATTGTGTAGTTTGCCATTGGTTTGAGTGCTGCTCCCTGGTTTCATTGTAAAAAATCACTTTACCAGTTTTATTTTGATGACCAAGTATGTGTATTTATCCCTTAATACTTCAAAACAGCTTAGCCACTTTGGTAATTATAGAATCAGGAGAGTATTTTTTGCTAAATTTGAATCTTTGTGAAGATTTTCGTATATGCTCAACTGTTAGTGTTTTTTAAAATGTATTTTTGATGGAGGAATGAATTTCTGTTTCACATGGGAGAAAGACTGACTCATGATGAGAACTTCTTTTTCTTTCTAAAGTCCTTTGTCATTCAGCCCATACAATTCACATATGTCCTTTTTATGTTTTCTTTAAAATTTATAGGAGGCACAAAAAATCTTTAAAAACAAAGACAAAACTGTTTTCCTGGTCTCTCCTCTTTATACAATCTTTGTACTAGAACTGTGTTCGTACCAGTGCTAGGTGAAGTTTCCTACCTGTTTAAGTTCTTATTCTCAAGATAAAGTAGAGAAAGTGGCATTGACCTAATCCGTTCTTGAAAACATCTTAACATTATAAGAAGAACAAAGTGGTACAAAATGTATTCAGCCTCACGAATTCCTCTAAATTGTAACCAGAATAGAAGATGGCAGAATGTATTAATTCCTAAGATAAAATTATAATGAGAACAGAAATGGTGCAAGATGAATTAATGTAGTGGCAGGCTTCTGTCTGTAGAGAGTGGTGCTCTCTAAATACCGAGTCGCAGCACTTTGTAGTCAGCTCTCTCTCTTGTGATCTATATTTTAAAGATACTCTAAAGGTAAAGCTAGACTATATTCACCTCTCCAGAAACACTGCCCCAGTGCTCTGGACATGGAATAGCCCCAAGGAAGTGATGAATGGACTTACCTTGCATTAACAAAGGCGATGTGAGTGAGATAGCAGGGAGATTTTTATTGCCATGAACGTTGTATACTGACACGCTTCTTTCACTTGCTGATCTCTTTAAGTCTGACACTGTGAGGAAAACTTAGGTGAAGCAGTTGTGGTTATAATAGAAGAATTTGCCCTTTGAGAAAATATAAATAAATTAAAGCAGAAAGAAACAAAAATCTTCACATTTTGCAATTTGTATAGTATTGTTTGGTGGTTTTCTGTCATTACTGTTTAAGAATCTATGTTTTAAACAGGGATGACCACCATTAGGGAGGGTTAATTTTTCAGTGGGTACTGCTCAAAGTATGTCTCAAGCTAGATTATCTTTTCTTGCATCTTGCAGATATACTTATTAATAGACCCACTGTGAATTTAGGGAGAGAGTTAGTTGATGCAGTAATGTTCCTGCAGTGTCATTCAGATGCATATTTTATGAAGCTTTGTCCTGTCCAACGAAAGCAAATATGTCCCAGTAATAAGCAACAGAACCTCATCGCTGCATACTTATCAAAGGTACCTGAGACTCTGGCAGCCACAGTAGAAAACCTCGAGTGGCTACACTAGAACTTTGAAATGTTTAATAATGCTTGTCCTGCATCTCATTGCATCTTCCAAAACTTGATCTGGTTGCAAATTTTTAATCAGGAAATCTGGTCTTCGAATGAGAACAGCTTTGCTGATTTGAATGACAGCAATATTGCTCTTGTTTTGAATTTTCATGATGCAGGAAATTCAGATCCAAATTTTTCCCACTCTGCATTAATACTGCTACATAGGACTTGGCTAGGTTATCCAAACAATGAATTCGTTTTTAGTAACTTCAGAGTGAGGCATTAGCAATACTGTCTTATTGTGGCTGTTGGTGGCTTCAGATGAAATCTGCTAATTCTATGATTATAAACCAACAATGAATTAGCAGAACCTGCTAACCCCTGATGATGTTGTAACCCAGTATTTTCTCTTTTCACATATTATCAGCCAAGACAGTTTTGTGACATAACTTCTGTAAGCAAACATGGTGACTCGTGTACTGCATTTTTCCTGGGACAAATTCCTGCCTTATTCCCACACAGTCAGACATCTTCATCTTAGATGTATCTTGGAAATGAAGGGGTTTATGTCTTCTCAGTCCTTGGACTTGTCTGTAAAGAGTCAACCAGCAGTAGTTCAATTGTTTAATATTTTATTAAAAAGAAAAGAGACTCAGAGAATTAAAATCCAAGATTGCTTTATCACTTCATGATTTGAGAAATCAAAATTCGTAGGCAGGTAGTGCTTTTGAGCTTGTTTTTTAGGAAATCTGAGTGAATTAAGCAGCCCTTCTTTCAGCAAAAATTTAACCTGAAATATATTCTTCCTGCAGTTTGCATGGCCAGTACTTACAAAACTGGTATTTTCTTTTTAAACCATAATAAGGGCTATTAAAGCCCAATGATTAAGTACTTAACATAAAATTAAAGAGCCATGGTTATTCATTAGGAAAGCACTATATACCTAGAATTCAATCATTTCAGATTAACTTGTTTCTTTTGATACACAATTGTACAAAAAGACATTTCTATCTATTTTTTGTCTTTTATACATGGTTGATAATATTTTATTCACATCTAAGGATTTTAGGAGTGGGATAACAAATTTTGGTAAGTTTAGCATAGGCTGGGCTTTCAGTTTCCTAAAGACAATTCAATCTCCTTTGCTTTTCTGGGTTTCTTTAAACCAAACAGAAAATGGTATATAGCACGATAAGTTTGTTTGCCTGAATGAAGCTTATAGTGTGGAAACAAAGGCACAATTCAGAAACTAACTTTTGTACATATAAGAACTTTATTATGACACAAGAGCTATGATAATTTCACACACAAGGTGGAATCGCTGGAAGCAAAATTCAGCATAGATTCTAATCTTTTGCTGTGTTCCATAAGATATATCAGGTAAATGACAATAAAAATAATTCAAATAAAAATAAAACAGAACATGAATATTTATCTGTTCTCTTTATGGGAAAGGATGGCCTACATTTGAAAACCAGAGAAAAATACACAGGAAGAAATATTTTTTTGAATTATATATTTAGCTCTAGTTAAAAATAAATAAAACTGAGACAAAGAAAGAAGAAAAAATTTGTCACAATAATGAAATATGTCCAGACTATTTATTATATAAAGGGCTTACACAAAACAATATGCAAACAAGGTGGCAACAAATAAATAGGTAATAAGAACAAATTATAAAAGAGGGAAATTGTTCCAAAATGAGAAAAACATTTAGCTTCACAGATGTGCAAAAAAGTACAGAATAAAGCTACATAAAGGTCCCATTGAACAGCAAAGATTATAACAGAGGCTGGTAGCAGTAGAGATGGCGTTTCTTTTCTGCTGGTGAGAGCTGGCAGTGGCGTGGCCTTCCTGGACAAGAAGCTGACATACCTCATGAACCCTAAAATTGTTATATCCAGAATGCATTACTTGGAGAAAAAGAAATTATGAAACATTTTTGTTTGTTTGTTTGAGCCCATTGTTCTTAGGAAGAAAGAAAGCAAAGAATGATGAAAGGAAGAAAAGAAAGAGAATTGCATGAGGGTACAGAGAGCAACAGTGGTGATTTTGTTTTCTTTAAATGTCAGAGAAGTTTGTTTTTGTAATGTCTATATTGCAATGAGAAAAAAGTAGTGAATGTTTTTCCATAAAAAAGAGGAAGAAACTTGTAAAAAATAAATGCTCCTATCCTTTGACCCACTGGTTCTCAGTTTAGAAAATCACCCAAAGAAAAAGGCAAGAATTGTGATGAAGATTTATGTACAAATAATGTGGTTAAGAAACAACATCAAGAAATTGTTTAAATAAATTCTGGAACATACCAATGATAAAACATTATGTGACTATTATAAATTACATGTCACTAGGATTCAACGACATGGTACAATACATCTGACAAATTTTAAGCAAACAAAATAGAACAAAACAGGACACAAAATTGTATAAGAAGAATGACCACAACCTCAAAATAATGTGAAAAAGGCTAGAGGAAAAAAAATACACCAAAATGTTATGACTGTTGTTCCAGGTGGATTAATTTTAAAGGACTTTTGTTTTCTCCTTTGTCTTTGGTTACAGGTTGCTGTCTTTGTTGTTGTTTTTATTTAGCTTTTCCCCCCAATCTTTACTATGTGCTAATTTAATGAGTGGATTGTTTAACCCCCTCGGGCAGAGTCTTTTCCACTATTCCCAAGTACAGTTTTCTTCAATGAAGACCTTCACTACCTTGCCTTAAACTAGAAATGACGATGCATCAGGAATGGCCGTAAAATCTGCATGCCTTAGGAAAAACTAAATTGCACCAGTGGACAGTGGTATCCTTTACCTGCTTTGTCCCATGACAAACCAGCCCACTAATAAGTTCATTGTTTAGAATGCTAAACTATACAACTGAGCAGAAGCAGCAAATAATCCATATTCAAGAGAACGTGGTTTCCAGAAATCGCCTGAGGTCCGCTTTCCACAAATGGCACCCTCGGCCGCCTCAGCACCGATCGGTGGCACTACCGGGTGGCAGTCGGTACCTTGAAGCGCTGCATCGCTGGGCGTCTTGAGTAATCGCTAGGTAAACACCCGAGTGCCAGTTGCAAAAAGATACTCCTGTGGGTAGTAAAAAATGTTCTCTGTTTGCAAGTCGAGGCTTACCCCTGTGTTTTGGAGATACCTGAATTGGTTTGGCTCTTTTCCAATTACAATCTGTTCCTAATCACCCAGGGTCTGTAACATCAAGCGGTGTTATGAGGGAATTAATTCTTTCTATGTGACAGTTGTTAGTGTAATTCATGTCCTTGTTTTTAATTGCTGGATCAAATTACTTTGTAGATTATTTCATATTTCATCCCAAGAGAAAGAAACAGAAAAAAATGCACAGTGCCTGTGGTGACTTATTTGTTTAGTCTACTCAGGAAAAAAAAAAAGAGAAGCAGAATTAAAAAGATTGACTTTCTAAACAAAATGGCTTTTCTCTATCCTTAGAGTATTTTTTTTTTTTTTGCATGATTTTAAAGTTGGCCTGACTAGTCTTTTTGTTTAAACACTCTAGGAACTAAGTTTATTTTTATAATGTTTTTGCCAAAATAATGGCCATAAAGGTCACAAAGCAGTATCTTCTAATAAATACCTTGAAATGAATTTACAATTCAATGCTCTTTTGTTAAAAGCAGCACCTTGAAGATAAGAAATTAATAAAATTTAGAATAATTTATTAAGGAACACCTAATAAACTCTCATGAGATTCAAATGTCAAGATGTAAAACACAAGCACACACACATGCACGTGCACACACCCAATTTAGCAAATGCAAATTATATTTGGAGAGAAAAAAGAGTATTTGAAAAATTTTATAAATGTTTGTTTTTGCAGCATTGAACTTTAATCCTTGTATTTGTATATATATTCACTAGACATTTCATCGGTTTATTAATCATGCTTACCCAATGCTTTGCACCCTACTGTTTGAAATTTCAGGAAGAACTAGAAACCGGTTCTTAGGTGTCTTACAAGTTGAAAGTTATTTGTGGGCTGACAGAGAGGTAAAAGCATAGACAAAATAAGCTTACTGAACTGAAAAGTCACAGATAATATTCATTGTTCTATTTATTTCCAACTTGTGATGAGTTGTTGGGAGCTAGTTGTATAACAATGGGGCACTGGAAATGAGCAGTCCCTGTAACTGCCCAAGGCCGCCAACATGCATATTGCCTCATAAATAGTCATCTTACAAAGTAGACCCGAGTGATAAACTGAACAGGAATTATAGATCAGTGATCGCTTAAAAGCAAGCAGCAGAGAAATTGATAAATACCGCCTGGCTGCCTGGCAAATAAAAAACATGGTCATCATTAGAGAAGGAGCTGAAACTTGCTGATTGCTGGGAAATTACAATAATAGACAAATGAACAGATTCACCTACTTAGGGCAAAGGTACTGTGCAGTTCAGGTAAAAAAGCATTGTGAAGATGGAAAGGTCACTGAAATAGGAGCTGAACTTGCTATCCCCCCAAAGAGAAGACATATATTTGAAAAGTTGGCAGCCCTGAATCAGTTTCTTCCACAGAATGCTGGATGTATTATTGTCACTGTTATCTTTGAAAGGGGAAAGAAATATCCATAAAATTAGATGCGTTTTCCATCATTGGTAGTGTCAAATGATTATAGAGAATTCCTGTGGTTTGTATCTCATTATAAACCCAGTTGGTTTATTATAGGAAAGCAAGATCTATTACATTGATTCAAAAAATTGGTTCTATGATTCTCTATTTTAAGTATATTGTTTACTTGCCAATGTGTTCATCAAAATAGGCAAGTTACCTATTAGTGGTTAAGTTGATTGTTGGCTATTCATTTCCCGGTTACACTTGGGCCTCTGCAAAGCAAGTCTCTATTGTTAAATTGTGTAGATGCATTTAAATAAGCCTCCTAAGGAAGATGAGAAGTTACAACCGCTAAAGACTAGAAAGATGCCACATGGTCCTTGTGTTTCAGTTAACTTCATTCTGGTTGGGATAGAAAACTATCTGAAGATTTAAGGGATTACTCATTTGTAATGACTTGCCTTTATGAAATGCATTCACATTAACAAGGCTGACTAACATCTTCAGAACAGCTCCGTAAACTGAGTGTTATTATGTTCTCTTGCAAAAGAAGACCAAGACTCAGAGATATTTGGGGCATGCTCCTGGTACCAGAGATGGAGCCTCAATTCTACCAGTTACCAACTCAGGCTTTCTGATTCTAGCTTTCAGTGTCTATCCCCCACTTTGAGCTATATTTAAAAATTATCTCACCCTCAAATAGAAAGACCATAGAAAAAAGTAGAAAAAATAAAGACTATAGAAATAAAGACTGTAGAAATGAGTCAAGAACTGAAATGTTATTCTTTCTGTGACTATCTTTATTGCAGACATCTGTGATCCAACTAGGCAAGAGATTTAATTAAGAATGATTAAGCAGCAACATTAACAAGAGAATACCTGCATACTTCACATGGGTCATCTTGCATATTTGATGAGACACTAAGAAGCCAGAACTAGAAGAGTTGCAAACATCAGAGAGGACTGACTATAAGGTAATACTCCCCAGAACACCATCACAACATTAATAAAGCATGAAGTTATTAGCAAAAGAAAAGTCAATACAGATTTCAATTTCTTCATGTGAATTTGCTCCAAAATGAGACTCTATTTCAGTTATAATGATAAATTCTTTCAGAAAATTGTTATGATAGTTACTACAAAATTTCACATAAAGACACTGTTGTATAACTTATCTTTGGTAGTGGGAACTGTATTCGCTTATAACAACATCCATTTAATTTGTCACACAATTACATCGGTTGGCTTAGATAATGAGACTGAAGCAGATCTCTGGGTTTGGGCCAGCTTGACTGGAGCTAGATGGTCTAGGACAGCGATGGGAAAGCTTTTAGAGCTTTCAGTGATAACAGACCACCTGCTGTAGCATGCGTGCCATAGGTTCACCATCACTGGTCTAGGATGACCTTACTCATGTAACTTACAGTTGGCAGGCTGGTCTGTGGGGGCCTCAGCTGGATGTGTTATCTCAGCTCCACATAGTCTCCCATCCTTCAGTAGATCAGTGTAAATGTCTTCTCACGACAGTTACAAAGTTTCAAATCTCAAAAAAATAGAGAGAACAATCCCTGACATGGAAGTCTCTACAAGTTTAGTTTATATTGGACTTGCTTGGTGGGCAGTAGAGAGGTTTACTCAGGCCTTTCAGACACCTGAGGACAAGAAGGAGTAAGACCTGTGCCCAGGATGGAGAAGAGGAGTGTTGGGTGTGAAGCCCAGGGAAGCCAAAAGGGAGTGTTCGAGATATTTCAGGAGTAGAAAGACCTTTGCTATTGCTGAAGAACACATGAGGAAAGCAATAAGGAGTTTCAAAAGGCAAAGCTTTCTCCTGCTGAGGAAGGCAAGGGATACATGAAAGCCAGATATTTTTAAAAACTTTTTTTTTTTTTAGGGGCAATGGGAAACCATGGGAGAAATTCATAAAGGGGGATAATAAAATCAATCTTGTGTTCTAGAAAAACTACTCTGACTGGTTGAAGATTGGACTAAAGAGAGTAAGACTGAAGTAAAAGAGACACATTAGAAGGCTCTTGCAGCATTTTTTGTTTTATGTCTATTTTTTTAACCCATTTTTTGGTTCCTGTTTTCATAATCTATCTTTTTCAATTCTTTTCCTTTCAACCTATCTATACTTTTATACTTTGGGTGGATCTCAGATGAGCAGCATATAATTGATTCTTGAATTTTCTTGTCTGGCATATTTATTTTTAATTGGTATATTGAATCCATTCACATTTAATTTAAATTAATGATATATTTGGTTTAAATTTACCATCTCCTTTTTTGCCCCATCTTTTCTTTGCTCCTTTTATTCTCCTTTCTTGCCATATTCTAGTTTAATCAAGTACCTTTTATTACATCTGCCTCTTACTATCTTGTTAATTATATGTATTTTGTTATCATCATAATGATTACCTGGAAATCACAGCATATATCCTGACTTATTAGAATCTCTTTTAAGTTAGTACTTTCCCAACAAATCAGACAATGCAACCATTTATAAAATTTTAACATACACACATTTTTAATCACACAGGAGAGTTTTATTATTGTTCAGTCAGTGTTCATCTGCTTCAACTAGATTTTTCCCCTTTCTTTTTCTCTATTTCTTCCTCTGTTCCTGCACTTTCATCAGGGATCATGAAGCTATCCCACAAGTATTTATTTTAGTATGGATCCAATGATACATTTGGTGAGTTTTGTTCATCTGAATATGTATTCATTGGCCGTCATTTTTCAAGCATATTTTTTATTGAGTATAGAATTTCAGATTCTTTTTCTTTTAACACCTTAAAGATATACTTCCTGTAGGAGATACCTTCCAAAGTGCAAGGAGGAAGAGAAACATTCTGCACCCCTACTTCCTCTCCGTTTCATCCCTCCTACTTGCCTTCTGTTGCCTGACCCTAGCCACAGAACCGTAAGTCCTTGGAGTGCTAGAAATAGCCTGCTGGATCCGGTCTTCTTATGATGCACTGGGAACGCAAGGAGAGCAAGGAATGGATCAGGAGGCAATCAGGACACAGACTTGCATAATAATGAACTTTTCTCAAGTGTTTAAGTCATACCTGGCTTTATGCTAGCCATGCTACATGGTGTATTCCTGGGATAAGTGAGGACACAAGCAATTGTGATTAAAAAAAAAAAAAAAACTCAGTGACTTTATAGACACAAAAGTGTATTTTTCACTTATATTACATGCTTAAAAGAGGCTGCTGGCAGGCTCTGCTCCATAGATAGGGACCCAGATAGACATCAACTCCTTAATCTTGTAGCTGTATCTTACAGAATATGTCAACTTTTTGATTTCTGCAGCAGGTGAGCAGAATCTGAAAAATTGTGCCTGTGTTCTTCATTTACCCTCATAACCTACTCAATAGTGTTAAGCATGTGGTTTTACTTCTGCACAGGTACCAGGAAATGTTGAGGAACATGTAGTATTACTATCTCCGTTGCTTCAGAATTGACTCATTAAATATATAGCTCATAGGGATATTAACCTATTCAATACATAGCTAAGGTAGCTCAGTAGTAGAGTATTTATCTTGCATGTGTAAAGCCCTGAGTTCAATCCCTAGTACTGCTAAATCAATAAAGCCTGAATCTCACTCAACAGCCCATTATAATTTTATTTTTCTAGTGTGTTGTCTTTGTGAGTAATTTCTTGGAATTCCTCCATCATGTTTACATGTTATGCCAATCTCTTACAGTTACCCTCTCTATCAGACCCTGTAATCTAAATTTTCTAGTCAGGTATCTTCTTCAGACTGAGACAGTAAGTCAGCTTTTGACAGTTCATATTTGACTTCTCTGAACTACTTTCTCCATTTTATTTTACTTTATTCCATTATGATTTCCTTTAGCCATATGTATTTCCTTTAGCCTTCCAGAACACTCATACAACAGTAGTATTTAACAAAATTTTTCTAGACATCTTGGGGATGCTAGAAGAAAATTGCAACACAGAAGAGGAAAATGCAGATGTTAGCTCTACCCTTACTTCTACTCTTAACTTTAACAATGGTTTTCTTCTGACTTTCACTTTTCTTGGACTCCACAGCCTGCTGTACCCTTCACTGCAGCCAGCTCTTGATGACAGTGCCTACTAGTTCCTCCTACTCCAGAGAACAGATTTGCTTTTGTTATTTAAAAGATGAGAATTGGTTCTTTCCCTTGGTTTTTGCAAGGGCAAACTACTCTCACCCACAGTGTGTGGTCTGGCCCTGAGAGCTCAGACAGGGCAGTCACACAAGTTGACAGTAGATTTCCCAAGGTCCAGATTATGTCACCTGAAATAACACCACATGTGGGTTTTTAGTCCATGGTAGACTTTGGCATTTTCCATCTGGTTCCTTTTAGCCCAGACCCTCAGATGAGGCAAAGGCAAACCTCCCTCACCATGCCCCCCATCACCTAATTTCTGCTCCACTCCAGTGACTAATTTTAAGATGGAACCCACATGTGTGCGAGCATATGAATGCACGCATCCATCTCAAGAATGAAGAATAATACACAGAATCATATAAGTCTAAACAATCAACTCAGCTAAAAAATTGTTTTTAAAGAAATGCTCTTGCTAAAAATCATACCTGAATTTACATTTATCAGTAAAATAGATAGTATGTCAGCTTGAGTCCTTTACCATAGTCCCCTGAGTAACACTCTTCTTCAAAAAGATGATGTATGTGCATTTGCTTTACTCTGTGTAAAAAATGATCTTTCTCAATGATTTTCCTGAAACTAAAGAAATAAATTCCGAAGATGAATTAATGTTTATGCTGCTTAAGGTAGAAACTTATTCACAACTTTAAAAGGACACTGCCCTAGTTTTGAAATAAATGTCTTTCCTATCAGGCAACATGTTGAGTTTGGGGCTGGTACCTAAAAGAAAAGATTACAATGAGATATATTTGTTTATCATATTATGAGGAAGTTTATGAATACAAAGTTGTTTATGTTATGGTTGCAGGTTTAAAAAAAGGGAAAGAAATTTTCAGTCATGTTATTAAAAGTTCAGAGTACTGTGGAAATATGTGTGGAGATTCCTCAAAAAAGTAAAACTAAAGATTCCACATGATGCAACTATTTCCCTTCTTGGTATATTCCCAAAAGAATTAAAAGCATCATACCACAGGGATATATGCACAGCAAAGTTTATAGCTGCGCAGTTTATAATAGCTAAATCTCAGAACAGCCCAAATGTGACAGTGTGCCCTTCCCGTGATCCAGTGGTAACTGTGTGCTGGGAGGAGAAACAGGATGTGCCCTTCTCGTGAGCCAGCAGTAACTGTGGGCCCAGAGGAGAAACGGGAACTGCTCTTCCCATGAGCCAGCTGGCGCATGGACTGGAAAACAAGAAGAACCAAGCCACTCCCCACCACTGCCCCTGTAAGCAAATGGCTGATTCAGAGGAACACAGACTGAGTTGATAGCAACTGAGGTACAAAAACAATTTAATGCTTATATTGTTGAATTGACTTTGCAGACCTAAAGTTGGTAGTCTGAGCATCTACTTAGAGGATAAAATATGCAGTATAGCAACTATGGGGGATTTTCTTCTGTCTTGTTTTTGAAATCCTATATTGTTCCCACCATTTTTTTTTGCTGCATTTTATTTTGTTTTGTTTTATTAGTGTTCTGTTTTGATTATTTTTATTCTGTTCTGTTTTGTTTGATTATATTATGTCTGATTGTATGGGCAGCAATTTTGAAGATAATGAGAGGCTTTATGGTAGCCATGATTGATTTCCTATTATCCTGTTTTCAAGTCCTGTATCACTTTCACTGTTTTGTTTTGATTGGCTTTATTCTATTTTATTTTGTTTGGTTTTATTCTCTTTGAAAAAAATAAAGAAATGGCCCAAACACCCATCAACAGATGAATGGACAAAGAAGATGTGGCATTTTTTTTATACAGTGGAGTACTACTCTGCCATAAGGAAGAATAAATTTGACACATTCCTAGGTAAATGGATGCACCATAGTCTTAAGTGAAATAAATTGGACACATATGTTCAAATATAATGTGTGTCCAGTGTGAGAAGCCAAAAGGATAAATAAGGTCCAAAATGTATAGTAGATATTGTGAAATAGGAAGAAAAAGTTCAAGTGGCAAGGGAAAGGGTGGGGAAAAGGAAGGAAGGGGAAAGGGAAAAAAGTGAATAGAAGGAAAAAATGGAAACAAAGCTTTTGTAAATAAAGAAGGGAAGAGGAGATGAAAGGTGGGAGGGAAAGAGGACAAAAGGAGAATCAAGATACATTATGTATAGGTTCAAATTCCATATGATGAATGTTATCATGTATATCTAAAATATACCAATAAATCAATAAAAAAAATTTCAGGGCAGCATAGTACAAAAGAAATGTAATGTTAATCATATATACAATTTTACATTTTCTTAACCCAATATATCTAAAATATATTAAACTTACTCGATATGCTTATATTCTATATAAAATAGTTACATTAAAATATGTATTCTATAGCCAGATGTAATTAGTGGCTACCAGATTGGAGTGTGTAGGCGCAGGTCTGACTGGATACAGTGACTCAAATGGGGCATCGAGGTCCTTTTGTCTGCTCTGGTTTCTTATTCTTCTCCATTAGCCCCATTTGTAAAGATGATCCTCCACCCCCACAACCCCCACAGCTCATGGTGGTAAATGTCTATAGCAGCTCAAAGTTGCATCTTTTCAGGTTCAGGCTTCACAGCAAAGGGAGATTCTGTCTGTTCAAGAACAGGAACAGAAGTCCTGACCCAGATGGTGTTGTGTGTATTCCTGAAGTATTCCCAGAGTGAGAAGAGTGGAATGAAGGCCCAGATCACATGACCTCCCCCGAAGCCAATCCCATCAAATCACTTCTGTTGACAATAAACATAGGGGAAGTTACTTCAAAGAGAAGTAGGCACTCTTACCAGAAGAGTGGCTGAGCTGAGCAGAAAATACTGAGATAGAAACAAAGCTTGGAGGTCATCTCCAGGAACCAGTGGTGTGCGGGTGACTATAAAGCCAAGGTGTAGACAGAATTGTTCAGGGATGTGTGGAGAGGAGAAGTGCAGTGCCCCAAAGGACTACCAAATTCACTGGTGGAGGAGAAGAAGAAGAGATGATGAAAGAGAAATAGAAGGAGCCATGAGACTAAAGAAGAAAAATGGGGAAGTTGTTAACCTACAGGAGTCAAAGCAAGAACTTGTTCCAACAAGTCAATGGCATTTAAGAAGGCCAAGAGTTGATACAAGTACCTAGAAATGTTCAGTAGTAGAAATGCATCATGGGTATTCACTGACCTGGGCAAGAGTGGCTTTGGTAGACTGATGCATTAAGAGTGAACTCCAGGGGCAGATAAGGAAACAGTCAGATTGTGAAAATTTTCAAGAAGCTTGAGTGCAGAAAGAAAGAGAAATATAGGATGGAAGCCTGAAAAGGTTGTCATGTTGAGGGAGGATTTATTAAACAGTATATACAATTTATTTAAGCATAGATATTTTTATAGTAAGCTTAAATAGTATGCAATATAGTTGAAAAGTGTGTTTGGATTCTAGCTTAATGATTGACTAGCCCGCTTTCAGCAAGTTACTCAGTTTCATTGTAAATGTGTAAAATGGATGGACATAATTATGCTGATTTCATGGGTGTATGAGGTACATGGGATAATGAGTGAATGTTAAAATATTCAGCAAATGTAATTATTATTTTTCTTCCCTAGTCACTGATGAAGGAACCATACTGTTTCTTATTTCTGTGCATTCACATTGGTTTGGAATATTTCCTCCTTCTACCATGAGCCTGATCTCCTGCTGACACTGTAAGATCTAAACAACATGACTTTCTCCCCATTGCTAGTCTGTCCCTCAGACTCCCTTACTACGGATAAAGCAAGGCTTTGCCATCGTGGGTCTTCACTGCCCTTGAACCCACTTTCGCCTACTGATCTTCATTGTCTGTCTCTGCTGCTGATCCATGCTGGCTCCGACCTTAGAGGCTACTTTCTTGGAGTAAATAGGGTGTACTCTCCTGAACAGTTCAAACTTTCTGTCTGTAACTCCAGCAATTCTGTCTTGGAATATATAGTTTTCTTCTCAGCTTTGTGGACAGACTTCGTCATTTGCATTTTTCTTTCTAGCTTTTTCTGTTCTTCTGGTGACTGCACGCTTCTTTGCAGCACTGAAAACCTGGAGGTGCTGTTCTCCATGTGTTGCCTTCAGATGACAAATGTATGCTGCTGACAGCTTGGGCAAAAATGCTTCCTCCAAAATGCCACTGCCTGTGAACACTTCCTTCTAGAGAACTCTGGCCATGGAACAGGATGAAGGATTTTATGGACAAAAAACAAAATTGCGTGTCTCCCTTGCGATTACCCAACAGTACCTCCTCTGTGGTTGCTTCCTGTAATCCAGTCTGAGTCTTTTCTGCATAGTTCACTCTCACTTAGCTTCTGCAGCTGGAGTTGAACGTGATCTGTTTGCTGCCTTCTCAGGAATTTGTTATTTAACCATTTCATGTCATCTTATATGTGATGATAGTGAGTTGCCTGTGTTGCAGAGGAAGTCAGACAAGCTTGAGGATGATTCTAACTTGGCATTTTTCTGTAGCATCTTTGCATCTTCCTTATTTCAATATATCCTGCTTTTAAAAATCCATTTTAATATAAGAATAAATGCCTGGTGTGTTTATACATCTGGACTCTGTCTATTGATCCCTCCCACTTGGGATAAAACTAAGTGTGAGATTTTTGCTGAGCTCCTTTTTTCCAGAAGGTGGAGTGCAGAGTAGACCAAAAGATTAGATCCTGGCAATTGATAAGTCTTACTTTTGAAGTGACTGAATCTCTCTCTCTCTCTCTCTCTCTCTCTCTCTCTCTCTCTCTCATACTAGGAATTGAACTCCGGAATTTGTGCTTGCCAGGCAGGTGCTTATATCACTGACTTATATCTTCTGCCCTTCAGGTGACTGCAACTCTTGAATGACTTTCTCAATAGCTGTGAATTACAGAAAAGATGCTTAATAAAGAACTGATTTTGTTGATTGTTTCAAAATACTGAGTCAGAGATCATCACTGAGAGACTGTTGAGAGAAATGGTTAGATGGATGAATGGACAGGTAGACAGAGAGACAGACAGGCAGATGAATAATAATTTGGACACATGAAATAGAATGTATTCTGAAACTACTTTGCTGTTTAGATATGCTTGTTTCATGGTACAACCTTTATTTTATATTCTGGAAATCCAGAAGATTCAGAAAGACTTCTTGCTGCTGATGAATCAGAGTCCAGAATGCATGGCATACTGTTTGGAATGTAGCAGAAGCACAATAAATGTTTATCAACGGAGCTAAAGCTCCATTTGGCCTGTTTAAATTAGAGCCCATTCTTCTATGTTCTGTCCTTGTCAACAGACTCCCAGTCACTGGGGCAAACCAGAGCAGGTTAGTGGATTTCACCCAAAGCTGTTAATCTGTTAACAATTGGCTGTAAAAGTATGCAATGGAGAAACTAAAACCCAGATTTGCTGTTGCAATGTAAAGATAATAATTGCCGCGCTGTAACAAAAAGAAAGGCCCTTCACAGATTGCAAATGTGATTGTAATAGTAAGGAAAATGTGCTGGATGTGATGAATTTGTTTTGACCATCAGCAAAATGGAATTTCAGATTTGAAGCACCAAACATGAGTTTTTGAAACTACTGCTTCTTTTTTTTTTTTTTCCTGTTGTTCATTCAATTATTTTGGAGAAAAAAAGTGAACACCTAACAAGTTCGAATGACATTTGTGCCACTGGCTTTGCATGTCACCTTGGGTAACTTACTTAGCTCTCAGAGTCTTGAGCTCTTCCTTTGTACAACAGGTGTAAAAATCTGCTTAAGTGGGATACCTGGAGGAGATGGCCTATATAGGACCTCTTGCAGAGGGTCTGGAACACAGAACACATTCTTCACAGGTACTGCTCCTCTGCTTGGTGTTGGTGAGGGTTATCCAGAGAAACAGAATCAAGAGAACATGCTCTGTGTTTGGAGATGAGAAGGATTTTACAGAATTGCTCATGATTATTGAGGGTAGGTAGTCCAAAATCTGCAGAGTGACCAGCAGACAGGAGTCAGTGACAAGCCTATGTTGCAATTCAGGTTTGAAAGCAATCTGCTGCCTAATTCGGTCTTGCTCAGAGAGATCAGTTTTTTTGTTCTATTCAGGTTTTCAACTGGTTGGAAAAGGCCTACCTACATTCTGAAAGGCAATCTACTTTACTCAAAATCTACTGATGAAAATGTTAATCTCATACAAGGTCATCCTCACAGAAACATCTATAATAGTGTGTAATCACATCACTGCATATAGTAGTTCAGCCAATTCAGCACATAAAATTAATCTATCTTCTATTTTCTGTGCTACCCAACGCTGTAGCACTGCTGCTTCCACTATTGTTTCTTCAAAATGCATTGATGACCAGTAGCAAGAATGATCATAAAATGAAACCTGAATTCCTTCTCTCTCACTCTTAAATTCCTTAATGACTTCCTGTTGCACTTACAGTCAATGCCAGTTTCTGATCAGAGCTAATAAGACATGGCATGACCTGGCCTGCTCTGACCTCACTTGACTGGACCCTCTGGTGCTCTCCCCTGGGTTACCCCAAGCAATGCAAGCTTCTGCAGCTGTCCACACTTGCAATCTCAGTGCCCTCATTAAAGAGAGTTACGCATCCTACTCTCACTGGTAGCCTGTGTCTGGGGTGGCTCTGTAAAGTCCTTGCTTCCTACTTTTCATGTCTTGGTATTTATTTATTCTTGCCCCTTTGAATGTGGATTGGATCAAGTGTCTCACTTCAAGCAAGCAGAATATGGTAGGTGGGATGGGATATCACTTGCATGATTGTATTACTGTGACTTCCACCTTGCTGGCATTCTGTCTGGTTCTTCACATGTGCTTGCTCTGATGAAGCACGCTGGAAAGGCCCATGCAGCAGGGAATGAAGGTCAGTCCATGGCCAACCTTCAGCAAGATAAGGAGGCCCAAGGACTAACAGGTCCTGCAATAACTGGAGGAATAGGCTTAGAATTAGACTTTTCCCCTGGCAAACCTTGAGACAAGACCATAGCCTCAGAGAAACCCTTGATTAAGTCTTGTCAAGAGACCCATAAGCAAGAAACAGAGAAACTGTACGATAATGAATGTGTGTTGTTGTCAGACATGGAGTTTTGGTGTAATGTTTTAACTTAACAATAGATAATTGATATAATCTAATAATACACACACTGACAGCTGAGAAAGGGTTTCATTAGGAACTGAGACTGATAGGAACCCTGTTGTTCCATCAAATGACCTGAAGCCCATGGGTGTCCACATCCAGCCAGCATTCGGAGGATGAGAGAGTGGGAGTTGAAAGTGGGGATGAGTCTGGACCAGAAGAGACTTTTGGTGTTAGCCATTGGTTGTAATTCAGTTGTGTGGCCTCCCTTACCTAGGTGATCTGGGAAATGTAGCCCCTTGCTGGGCCTCTACCCCCTAGCTAAATCAAGACTGTGAAGGGAGAGCTTTGATGGAGAGATAGTAGCCCTCAACCCTCTTCTGGGGTCTTGTTTTTCTCACTTTTATGAACAGAACAAGCTCCATCCTTCTCTGAGGGTCTCTATTCTTGGTTTTGTGTAAAATGCTTGCACCCCTGGGTTGATCCCTTCTCATCTTACACGGTTGAGTTTCAATGTCACATCTTTCCTTTGGGCAGGATTTCCTGAGTGCCCTCCATAGAGCAGTCTCCTCTTCTCAATAGTAGTTTTGTCTCAGTCCTTTATTTGTTTTCATTGCAACACTTATCACAAATTATAATTATCAAGTAGAATAATTCACATGTTTTTAACTGTCCCCCCTGCTCCTGTGTAAGCTCCATGAGGTCAGAGATTTTGTTGGTCTTTTTCACCACTGTATATTCTTGTCCCTGGTACCACATGGGCACAGTTTTTTAACAAGTGGATGCATAGCTCTAACAGTGCTTTAAAAGGGATGAGTTGGTGCATTTCCTGATAATTATCTGATGCAATCAAGTGAAAGTGTTCTCAGGACCTCTCGGGGAAACACCCTGACCAACTGCAAGAGCTAGGAGGTAGGGGCTCATGGAAACCTAGAAAGGTCTGTATGAGGCAAGCAGAGGAGTCTGGAACTCTGTATGCCAAGATGATGAGCTAAGATGACTAAGACAGGTGAAAGGAGAGAGAAGGCCAGCATATTGGTGAGGCATGAAGAAGCTGGGCATATCTTGGGAGTGTCTTAAGCTGTGAGAAATTCTGAGGGGCAGGACTAGCATGGATGGGAAGTTTTGATGCTCTGTACACTGCAAGGCGACCCATAAATCCTCAGGACCTGTGAAATTTAAGTAGTCTCTACCTTAGTCAGATGCACTTTATGTGGCTAGCATGTGTGTGTGTGCACGCGCGCGTGTGTGTGTGTGTGTGTAATGAGTGACTCAAAACCAAGAAGGAGCTGCCTTTTGCATTTGTACTGATGTACCACAGGGTGGACACAGGTACAGAAGCAGGCATCCAAAGGCCAGGTTATCTTAACGATTTAAATTCCGAAGAATTCAGTAGAACCTTTGTAAGAATTTCATACTTCTCCTGGGGTGTGGAATAGTTTAAACTTTCCCATACTGAGTTGTAAGTATGTCAGGGAGGCCAGTTGACCTGCTTCTCACAAGTCTTCTGACTCTCTATTGCTTTCTTCACAACCAGCACACTGGTGTCCTGCGGGGGAGGATGGAGTCCTCTATCCCTGCCGGAGTACAGGTGAGAGCGTGTAATAACTTCTGGTCAGTGAAACATGGGAATGATGTGCTCCACGCTGAGCATGGCACACAAGATATCTCCCTTGCATTCTTCTACTTTTCTCTTTGCCGTTTGCCAGGTAGAAATTAGTGTCCAAGGTGACCACAAAGACTGTGTGTTGAAGATGGCAGAATCCCTGGGATCCCAGGCTCTTGAATGTGTGCATGTTGCTGAAAATTTCAGATGTAGGTCAGAAAATCTCTCCATGAAAGATTAAGGAAAGTAAATGCTCAGTCCTTCCCATGTTTCTGGACCATATTTCCTCACGGTCTTTGAGGAGATGGTTAAGGTACACAGTAATAAAAAAACATAAAATCAAGTCAAGTTCTTGGCAAATAGTATGCCAGGAGCCTTTGGAATTAGACGCGTCCTTTACTGTCTTATTCTCTACTGTAACTCAATGTAAGCAAACCATTTTCCAGGATCTTTTATGAAACACTCAGCAGGCGGGAGCCCTCTCTGATTGGATTACACTCTCACCTCTGGGAGAAAGTTTCCATCTACCACTTTATTGTTTGCAGAGAGTAATGGGATAAAAACATGAAGTGACTCTATGTGTCACCAGAATAAAGTTCTCCTATAAATTTGGAGTAGAGAAAAGGTCGGGTCCCTTGTTATCCACTGTCTTTTGCTTTTATTCCAAGCTATTGTCTCTGCAGAGGACAGGGAAGTCAGGAAGGTTTGTGCAGTCCCAAAGCATCTAGGGATAAAATGGAGAAATGCCATATGGTTCCAGGATAGAGTAAGAACAGAGGCCTTGGTAGCTTCTTCAATGTGACCTGGGTAAGTCGATAGACCCCTATACAAACCTTAACGTAAGCAACACAAGGTTGACTTCCTGAGAACCTTGGAACCACATAGGCTTTTTATCTTCCGTAGAATATCTTCAAATCTCTGAAGAAGGGATTCTATTTAACTTTCCATTTTGACATGTGTACCTTGTGCAGAGAGCTATTCTATGCTGTATCTTCTCCTTGTTAAATAAAACACCTTAGAGAACGCTTGGCAGAATCCTGGTTTGAGAACATCTTCTTGGAAGCCAGAATTGTGATTTAAAGTTAGAGAAAAGAAACAGTGCTTCTCCACCTCCAGTTCCAGGAAAGCATTTGTCTTCATCACTTTCATCTAAACTAACAATTTGTGCTTAGGAAAGACAGATGTGTCCTGGAGGTCTCTCTACCCTCACACAGTGAAGCCGGCAGTGCATCATACCTGGCTTGTGAACAGAGAACAGCAGCTTCCATTTCACAAAAACATTCATTCACTCCAAGGATTTTCTTCCCCTCTCGCTAAAGGAGCAAAATGCCCATTCCAGTGTATTCTGAGTGTCCCCAGGCCTTAATATATCTCGGAGCAGCTCTCCTCAGCATTCTACATTATAAAATCAATCTCTATCTAAGTAAGAGGGAGATATTTATTTCTTAATTTTTTAATAATGTATTTTGTGATTTGTTATAGCTTCAGTGTGGTATTATTTATTTATTGTGCCTATAGGGTGCACCGCCACTTGGTAATAGAGGAGCTACAGAAACTTGAGACCTAAGCAGAAATGAGTTCGACAATACTGCTACACGCTAGGACTTTATCCAAAATTAACAAAAGAACAAAAGTGCAAGGCAGTGATAACCCATCTGACAGCACTGTGGGAGTGTGTGTGTGTGTGTGAAAGGAATAATGGTGAAGAATTTAAAAGAATGGCAGGCAAAGGTCACAGGCAAATGGATGGGCTGTTTTAAAACTCAGAATCATTTCACAATTTTGTAAGCCTCCTACAACTGGATTTGTTATATTCTTGGGCTATGTGTTTACTTAATATTTTACCAAGAAAAAAGATGTCTAAGGACCTGGTAGAATTTAAATATGTTTTCTCCATATTGTTGTAAGTTGTATAGGCAAGAATAGTGAAGAACATAGCTTGAGATAGAGATGACTTATTTTGATTCTAGGGCCTGTTGACAATTTGCTGAAAAAAAGGAAGACCTTCACATGAAAATGGGGAATGTTTTGTTGGTTTGGTCTTGCCATGTTTTAAACAATATAAAGTATGGTCCTTACACTTAATTTTTGTTTTGCAAAATTATAGTAAGAGAGGTGAAAATTTCTTCATATGCATAGTAATGATGACATAAAAATTAAACATATTTAGACAAAAATGAGACATTACTATCTACACCTGTAAGACATTACTTAAGCCCTGTTACTAGTGGTAAAATACCAATTATTGCTAATAGCCTCCAATAATTTTGAATTCTTTAACTTTCTCATTAATCTTGGTGTGCATTTCAGGAAAAGGATACCATGCTGATGACACCACTTGACAGTAAGCAATAAATAAAGGCAGTAAAGGACATTGCCCTTGGTAGAAAGTCAGTCAGGCAGCCAGCCAATCTGTCAACAGCATTTATTGAGTATCTCATGAGAAAGGTGCCATGAAACAACGAAGAGACATGAGGTCCAGCCTTGAGAGGCAGCCAGGACAATGCTGGAGACAGAGCAAAGATGGGCGGCGTGTCTGCAGGAGTCCAGAGCAGCCTGGAGGATGGGACACTTCGTGTTTGCTGGGTACCACATGTTCGCTGAACATCACATGTTTGCTGAGCACCTCGTGCCTGTTGCCCACATGAAAGCCCTTTTTATTGGCAAGCACGGTCTTTTTATTGGTGAGTGCCTTGGGGATTCCAGTAATCCTGTAAGAGACACAGCCTTAATGTCTCCAAATCTGATTTTCTTCAGTGGTGAAATGGACTCCAGTGAGCAGCCAGGGAGTGGCAAGGCCGGGGTGCAAGTTGCTTTTTCTCTGGAGGTCAGCAGGCAATGAAAACTGGCAGTGGAGGGAAGTGAGAAGAGGGGAGTCCTAGCCCCAGCAGTTGGACACTGCCCCTCTTTTCAGATGCATCGAGAAAATGAAAGGTCACAGATGAAGGCAAAGCTTATGAAATTCTTGTTTCAGGATTTAACTTAGAAGATTGCAAAAGAGTCACAATATTTGATGTTAGCACATTTGATGTTAGCACATGCTCAGTTCTGCCACGTTGAATTGATTATGGCAGAGGAAGCAAACATAAAACAAGGTGCCCAGTAACTTCTCAGGAGTGGGACAGAGCGGAGCCTGCTGCCCAAGGTCTGTTCTCCTCTGTGATGCCCAGGACACTGCTCTGGGATAGGCTGCAAGTGTTTATCCACTTCCTGTGTGTCCTAGGGACAGAACTCACAAAGCGAGAGTGGTCTAGACAACCTCGCCATTGTCTTGTTGCAGAGAGAGTTTTTCCCACCCTTGTGCCTCTTAAAGATAACATGACAGAAGAACTATTAATTAGTCTATATAAGTAGACAAAAGCCATAAACATTCTCATTGTAGCCACAGGAAGCTATTGAAACTGGTTGAGATAACAGAAATGCTTCATCAATAAGCTGGTTGTTCGATCTTGTCAAATGCACAAATAGAAAGTTTGATTTTTCTTTCTTTTTCATTAAAGTGACTGATTTGGAGGAGGTGGGGGTAGGGCAGGCTCAACCTCAGGGAGCCAAGCTAGAGCTCACAGACGTGGGGAGCAAAGGTCAAAACTGGTTGGAATAAAGTAGCTCTGTTTGCTGATTGGGGGAGTTGAGTGTTCTTTATATCTAAATATAGCATTTCAAGCAATTTCCTTTTAAATTAAAGGAATTAGGTTATATTTCAATACAATCAGGCCATTCACTCACTTAACAAACTCTCGTGGATCACCCTAGCTTGGCTCAAATAGAATGTGAGGTACTGAAAGCTTAGAAAGTGTTATCTTGTCTCTGTTCTTGGGGAGCTCCATCTATGGGGAAGAATGTGATAAATAAGCACATAGAACACAATGTGACACCAAGGACAGATGTATATGTGAGCTACTGTGGCTGTCCAGAGAAGGTCACATTTCTTGGCAAGCACATAAACTGTGCCTCTAGGATGTGGCTTCGTGTAGATGTTACAAAACAAAGTAAAGGACTTCTTGCCTTGGAGGCCTGTAAAATTTCATTTCCCTTTACAAAGGTGAGATCCAGTGCTCTGGTAGATAGGGAGGACTTAGGAGCTCTGTAGCTGCTTCAGGCTAATATGTAGAAATGGGATAGAGGAGCCTAGGGGTGCAGGGATTGAAGTTGCAAAGCTGCATTCCATTTTCCCCACTCACACTGTAAGTCTTTCAACTCCAAGTGAAGAAACATTCCCAGGTTTCACAGGAGATCCACACAGAGTGTTGGGCTGACTGAGTGCAGAGAGTTGCCATTTCCCAGGGAGGCGGGAAGGAAAGCTGTCAGAATCACAAGGGCCAGATTGGAAGGGGATGGACAGGCATATTGTACAATATTCTCCTAAACTTTGGGGAGGGGGTGAAATGACTTTTCATCATTCAAATCCTAATGGATTAGGAAAGTTAGTTTATTAAAATGTCCTATGACTCAAACAAAAGCATATTATTTTGAAATAAAAAAGAATCTGAGTCAAATCAATCTGATTTAAAGCAAAACAAAGCAGAGCACTGTACAGGCAATGATAAGCAAAATGAAAGGAGACAAGAAGTAGCAGAGGATCTCCAGCTTGTTTTTGTTCTTTGCCTTTCTATAATGGAAAATTCCAAACACAATGAGAAATAGAATAGTGTAAAACCTACACATGTCCTCATTACTCGGCTTCAATAATTTCATAGCTCATGACAGACTTTGCTTCATTTGTAAAGTGAACTGAGCTGGTAATTCTGAATGTGGAATCAGAATCAGACATATTAAGAGAGGAGTATAGTGAGCAATCTGTGCCAATTGGGAGCTTGCGCCAGGTGGCATCAAGTGAAATGGTGACATCTGTATCCCCATGCTTGTTTGTCCCATCACAGCTTCCAAGGTTTTTTTTTTTTTTTTTTTTTTTTTTCTCATCCAGTGCTCAGAATTATATATCCCAGGAAGTCAGGTACATGTGGATTGCGTGTTTTTTGCTCTAATAAAGAATAATGTCTGGAGAGGAAGGGAAAGAAAATGTTAAGATGATAGAGGAGGTAGAGCTGCGGAGCAGAGCACAGTGGCCATCTCAGGCCTTGGGAGAGGAACCGAACAGGCCACACTCTCTGCCCCTCCCTCCACCTTTATTTCTTCCTTATTCCGGGTAGGCAGACTGAGCCGCCACCAGTTCCCAAGAACCCAGGACCTATCGCGACTCCAGATTTCTTCAGTGCTGTCACTGAAGCCTGGAATGCTGCTCTCCTTTTACCTTGCTAGTGTGTCCTCCAGTCTTGTCTTCCATGCCGCTTCTACTCCAAGGTCTCCCTGAGCCCCTGTCTGAATGGCTGGGTGCCCCTCTTGTGTGGCTCATCCCTATTGGAGCACTTCCCACATTGTTGGAATTCCTTGTCTTCTTCCCCAGCAGATAGGGAGAACCAGTAAGACCACAGATGTGATTGCTCTGTAGTTGCATACCCAATGTGCACCAAATGTTCAGCATGAAGTGAATGCTATATATATATATATATATATATATATGCATAAAAAACAAACTGAAAACAAAATTTATAGCATATACACCAGGACACATCCAAGAGAATTAACCTAGGCCACCTTTATGGAAATCAGGCAAAAGATGACTCTTTTTGAGAACCAGTGCCACTCCCAAATTAGAGCACACTGTTTGAGCCACATTTCAGTGCTCACTGGCTCCTTTCAAGTTAGGTGTTCTTGCACAATCAACAACCTTTCCCACCATGTCCAGCAAATCTGGAAGGATCTTTACACCAGTGGTTTTCAACTCTGGAAACTTTTTAGAAAAATTTGGGCATTTTGAGGGGGGGGCACTATCCTTCTCCAAGCTCAATCTGAGACATTTGTATTGAATTGGCTCTGGACCATTAGTTTCTTTTAAAATCCCTCAGGTATTGTAGGCTGTATGGAGAACTACAGGTTTGGTTTTGCCATCATGGCCATTTCAAACTAAACTCTATTGCAGAGATGCATTTGTGTCGCATAGGCACGCTCTGACATGTGGACATGTCTCATTCCATCTTAAATGCTAGCACCAACCAACCATGAGCACTTTCAGAGTTACCATCAGGAGGCTTTGACCTCAGATGGTCCCCTGACCAATCTTTGTCTGAAGGAGGAGTTAATGGGCATTTACTGCACTACCATGGAGCTGTAATTTAGGACTGGGGAGGGCAAGAGTTCTGAAAGTGAAGTCCTTGCCAAGCTCACATTGAGCTGTGCAACTCTGGGAAACTTACTTAAAAATTCTCTACTTCGGGTACCTTGGCTATAAAATTAACTAATGGTATGGACAAACTTGCCAGAAATGTCATAAGATTTAATGAGCAAATAATTGTAAAGTGCTCCATCAATGCAAGTTGTTGTACAATTGCTAAATAACTTCATTGTGTAAAATTCCAAAGAAATCTATGCTGCTCCTTTGGGGTTTTTTTAATGACTATTTATTTGATTTATGCATACAAGACAGCATTTGCCTAAAACCCTTTCTTATATGGGTATTCTCTTTGATTTATTCTTTTTCACTCTGCCAGCACACAGCTTGACATATGTATAAAGGATTTACGGGAAAAATCACTTAATGCCTAGTGTTTCCTTTGTTGTGACTGTCTTATCATGAACTGTTATAGTTGTCACTTATTCTCAGAATTGTTTGTCTGATTTTCATTCAGGCTTATAAATACTCACCTTGGACATGGTTTATAGACAGTGTAGGGAAAACAAATACATATGCTGGGGTAGTCAACTTAGATTTATTCTTGCTTAAGGAAAAAAAAAGCTTAAAGGTTTAATGTGTGCCTGATAAGCTATAATTCGGCATGAAAGATGCAAGTGGTTTATACTTACTCTTCTGGGTCAGCTTGGTATTTAGGGTTTCAACCTTTCCCTGTAGCTTTTTAGCAGGTTATGTCTTTCCCAGATGGACTGATTTCAAAGCATAGTTTCTCAGAATGCTACTCTCTGAGGAATTGGGACTTTAAACTAACTACTGTATATTCTTGGAGAGTAGAACCAGAGGGACAAAGGAATGTGAGGATTTGTTAAGGAGCAGGCTTGGGAACTGAGACATCTGAGGCTGCTCACTGTGCCGGCCTTGAAAATCTTAGAAGCAGAAAATTGCCCTGAGCATCCCCAAATCTCTAGACAAAAATTTCTGCTCTTGCAACTTTCTCTCTTCTATCATATTGAAAAGAAAGCCTTTTGACTCACTGGGCAAGGATCAGAACCTGAGAGAACATTGGGTGTTAGATCTGCTCTTTGGAGAAGACCGACATAGTCTGATGTTAAAACATTGCTCTTCATCGGAGAAGCAGCATGGTGTGGTTTGAAGTTGCAGGATCCCACTTTTGTTTCATGTTATGAGGTCTTGGACAAGTCATTTCATTTTTCTGAGGCTCAGTTTCCTAATCTATAAAATGAAGACACAAATATCACCTAGGTTTATTGTGGAAGACAAATGATCTTTCCTATGTAAAATGGTCAGCACAGTGTCGAGCACATCAAAGAGATTCTTCAATGTTTTGCTGAATTTGAATTTAAAGTATCCAAAATCTTAATCCACAGAGAAGAGCTGAATTAAAAATGAGACACAGGTTTGATCATGGTTTGGTATACTTGTAATTCCAGTTATGTAGGGGGCTAAACCAGGAGGACTGAGAATTTGAGGCCAGCCCAGGCAATTCAGAAAGACCTTATCTAAAAAACAAAACAAAACAAAACAAAATCACTTATATACCTGTCCTCCATATTAAACTAGCTTTGTGACCTTGGGTAAATCTCTAACTGTTCCTACTTACTGTTTCCTGGGTTGGGAAATTGGGGTACTTGTGCATACCATGTGAGGCTAGTAGAAAGATTAAATAAGGTAAGATAAATCAATCTCTAGAAAAACGGAAGGGTTTGAAAGAATCAATAGCAATATCTGAAACTCCTTAATTTTTAGAAAACATAGTATTCCATAATCTTTAATCACCAAAACATTAGAGTTGTTTTTAAAGAAAAAAGGAGTGTTACAAACCAGTGGAATCTTTCCATGCACTGAAAAGTCTCTCACTAGCTACTTTTCTGCAGTCGTAAGATACACAAATCACATACTTTATACAAAGCTGGTGTTTCTCTCAGCTGAGAAATTACGTGGCAGCTTTGTTTAAGGCCTTCAGTCACTTGCAAGTCTTTCCTCTCAGAGCATGTGACTAGGTTAAGTTTCCTTCATGATTACTAATTTCACATGATTTCATGGGATGATTACATATTTATGTATTATTTATTATGCAAATCTAGCATTATAAATTATTTAAAGTCATATTAATAGTATTTATTATTTATGATGGAATTGTATTAATATATACTATTTCAAGTGACTTTGGCTAGATCTTATTTTCGCCTGTGGATTGCAGTCAATGGAAGTTAGTATTCCACTCAAGAATCAGTGCAATTCTCCTTCTGGGGCCATGGCCATAGGGTCCCCTATCAGCACAAGTTTTGCATAACCAAGGTCTATAAATGACTGTAACATTAAGGAGCAAAGCCTACAGGACTCTCTGCCTTTGATCATGGCTACAGAGTACCAACTCCTTTGAAAATTTTTGAAGTAGTTGGTTTACCATAGGGATTCCACCTCCTGTGATGTAAACCTTCGTACTTAGGACATAATTTTTCTTAATCTGTAAGAAAGCAATCAGAAAAACCTAAGAAGTTGAGCTATAGCAAAAGTAGGCATCAAATTTGCTATATTTGGCTACAAGTCACAGAAAACCTGAAAAACCACTCAGTGGCTCAAATATTGGTAATGTATATTATATCATGTAATAGGAAATCCAAAGATAGGGGAGTTTAAGGATTGTTCTGTGGTTCAGTGTAAGGTCAGCCTATAATTCCCCTGTATTTATGTATGCATTTAATGATATTATACTAGATCATTGCCTCACAGATGCTTACCAACTGACATAGATCCTAACATCAAATCCTTTCTCAAAATTTTCCAAGAACAGAATATCTAGGGGCAGAGAAAAAAAAATATTTCTTCTATCTCCAGCTCCATGTTTTATCTGGGAGAAAATATTCTCTAGAAATTTCCCATCACATTGAGTCACTTGTCTACATCTTGACCAAATCACTGACAGAGTAATACAGTTGCCATTTTCTCATGTCCTAGAAAAATTACTCTATTGCCTGACACTTGGAATTTTCAGATCCAAACAAATTTGAATATCTGCTAGCAAGGAAGAAGAGACAATAGCTATCTATTGTGGGTAATCATAAATACCCATCAAGAGATCCAGGAAGTTAATGAGCGACTCTTTATAAAAAAACTTACATTTAAAAGAAGGGTTGGGATTTTAAAAAGAACATATATGGGACTTTAACTGCTGCCAAGATGGAGTAACAAGAACTAGATTTGTTTTTCTTAAGAAAAAAGCTGAAACCTCAGAATATATGAAACAATGCTTTGTCAGGACATGGGACACCAAGGAATGAAGGATGGTTTTCACTGGGCAGCAAGGAACTAATGAGGTAGGACTGAGCAGAATGCCAGAGGAAAGAGAACCATGTTAAAGCGAGATATAAAAGATCTAAAGACACAAATAGAGCTTCTAAAATGTCTGAGATGAGTGGAATCAATGGCACAGTGAATCCCTGGAAGCGTGAAGGAGATACACAAAGAATATTTCAACAAACAATGGCCCCAAATTTTCCAAACTTAATGGAATCTGTAAAACAAAAAATACAAGAAGCTCAACAAACCTCAAGCATGTGCGTGTGTTCTTGCTTGCATGCACACACGCATGCATGTACACAAACACACACACACAGAAGAAGAAAGAGAAGAACAAGGAGAAGATATGAGTAAGGTCCATCAAAACCAAATTTTTAAAAATAGTAATGAGGAGAAAATTTTTATACAATATTTTATGTATATTTATTTATTGAGTAAAACTTTCTAAATTTGTTATTGTTCTACCAAATATGCTGTGGAACCGTAGCATGCTGCTTGCATTGGATGCAGTCCTGGGCCTCAAGTCCACAGACTCCTCATTGTGGCCAGGGTTTACAGTGGAAAAGATTTAACACAGAACACATAATTTATAGAATTATTTTATAATATTCACTCAGAGAGTCAAATGCAGAAGAGTGCAGGAGATCTGTCCATCCACTAGAGACCCAAAGATATAGTTGAGGGCCTGGATCCCCTGGAAATGTCCTACACAAGTCCAGTGGAAGACCTAGAGCCCACGGCAATGTCCTGCATGAGTCCAACTAGAGGCCTAGAGCCCATGACAATGTTGCATTACAAGTCTGTATCAAGGATCTGCCTTGGGAATATCCAAGGGCCAGTGGTGGGAGCTAGACAGTCTGCACCAGCAGAATGAAGAATCTGCACCAGCAGACTGAGGGATCTGCACTGGAGACAGGAAACATTGCTCAAGGTAAGGACCAGAGCTTGCCCAAAGAGAACCACAGCCATCCTCAGGGGCAGTGAGGACTGGAACTCCTCCGACAATGCAAACAGCTGACTTCATATGAGGAAAACTAGCGTGACAATCTTCTCCAGGAGAATCAACAGCACACCATCTTCCCCTCCAGTTCTCTTTTTATGCTATTGGCAACAATCCTCAGGTGGATATTCCACACCCAGAACCATACTGATGTAGTTCAGCTGGGCGTTACAAATTGACCATTAGTTAATCCACCATACTTTTGATACCAGAAAAACGTAACTCCTGACCTGTTAGATGTCAAATGTGCCAAATTCATGGTCTCACAACATGGAGAAATGAAGTCATGAAACAAAGGAGAAAGTTACCCATGTTTCCCTGAAAATGAGACCTAACCAGAAAATAAACAGTGGGCTCTACCATGATGATGGACTGTATTATGCAGAAGATTATGCCTCACTATTCCCTTGCTCAGTGGCTATTCTTAATGCCAAATAAGATAAGATGATAGGGGCAGGCATTCTAGATTTCATGGCTGATTATTTTCCAGTTCAGTCTTACTTTGGTGGAGACATGGAGAAGAGTTTTATTGGGAATAAAGAGAAGACTGGCTTGTGTATTTCTGGGAGGGGTCCTGAGTAGGTGGCCATGAAAGCCCTTTGTCAGGGATGAGTCATACAGCAAAATTGCAATATAAGTACAACGTGGATCAAACTACAATCAGTTAATCAGATTCCAAGTATAACTGATTGGATAATATTAACCCAATGGGAAACTAGTCACACAGCAAGGTATATGGAAACAGCAAAGCTATACTTGGGAAAGGAAGAGAGTATGGGTCCAGATGTTCTGATCATTCAGCTATGTGTCTGATGCTTATCGGGGTCCACTGGACCAGATGGTGCTAATTCCAGTATAATCTCAAATTGCTGTTTATTTCTAGGGAGGCATACAAGAAGGCCACTGTGGCTTGGTTTTCTTCAGATTTGACTCCAGCCACAATTTTTATCTGTTTTTGTGCTGACTTCCTCTCTGAGTGCCTATTAATTTTATCTAACTTAGCTGTCTGTAATACATCTTTATAACTGACCCTGTGATGGCAGAACCTTTCATTTTGCTTTATTGTGTACAGTTACCCATGTATTATCTTCAAACAATAAAAGAAGCATGTCACCTTTTCTTTGATATAACTATTATTGGATTATCACTGCTGGATAGATTTTGTTTCTAAGCTCTGGTTTACCTCCTCTGACTTTGGCTATCACCATGGCACCACATCAGCGATGGGAAGTCTGTTCGGGCCTCTCTTCATCCCCTTCATGGAAATGGTACAAAGAATTTTAACTCCTGTGTTGTCAGAGCAGTTGAGTATGACCCCTATTGGAAGATGCAAGGAAATCTGGAATTTCACAGCAGTGGATCCACTACCTCTTTGCCTAAATATCTTAAATTCCTGAAAGGCTCACAAGCCAGGAAAAAAATTGTAAAGCAGGTAGTGAGAAAAGATACGCACAAAGAAATAAAGATAGGCGTGGCAACAGATTGCTCACTAGAAACAATGCAAGCAAAAAGACAATTGAGAAATATTTTAAATGCATTGAAAGAGAGGAAAAAATCTGACAAACTTCCAACCTCGAATTCATACCCCTAAAGTATATGCTTTCAAAAATGAAGGCAAACTAAAGACTTTTTAAACATACATAATTAAAATAAGACATTCCAGTAGACCTATAGAAGAAATGTAAAGAAAGTTCTTAGGTCTCATAAAATGATACTTGAAGACAATATGGAGTTGAAAACTTGGCAAATGGCAATTATATAGGTAAATATAGGCTCTGTTTCATTTAAATTCCTTGAAAACATAATTTATTGCTTAAACAGAATAATGCATGATATACTGTGTTTTTTATAACATGTACAGAAGTAAAATGTATAATAACAACAGTGCAATAGCCAAGAGGGGGAAAATGAAAACATATAGCTGAAATATTTTTACACTATACATGGAGTGATATATTACCACTGTAACAATTTAAAGACTTTTTCTACAAACCTCTGATACTCTGCCATGAAGAGACAATCCAGTTACTTGTCTACAATTGGTCAAATTGAGTTCCTTCCACCCTAGAAGAGACAACTACTTATCTTTATAAAAGCCAGCATATATTCTGAGGATGGGCTGGTCTTGTAGAATATTTGATCCACCAACGAAAGATTTTGCATAAGACCATGAGACCCACTCCCCTACAAAGGAAGAACAGCACTATGTGCGTGACCATATGATCTACTTGTTTTGTCATATTCCTTAAATTTCCAGAGGCTGTTGGGATTCTGGATCAACCTTTTAACATAGAAAAGTTTTTTTGACAGTTTTGTTAAAACACCCCAATTGAACAGGATGCTGTCTTCAAGGATGCAATATATGCCCCAAGTCAGAACATAATGTGTTTCTCAGGAACATGTATAAGAATGAAGGGGCAGGGTGGCATCACTTCCAGTGACTTGAGGCATTTCTGCCTTCTGTCCCTGTAGTTCTAGGCACGGTAGGTCTATAGGTGCTAGGTGCAATATAAATGATTACTACTATTAGAGGATACAGTGAGAATCCTGCCAGACTGTTAAGCTACCACTGCTGTCCATTCACTTTGAACAATCTGTATGCCAATAAACTAGCAGCAAGGAGATGAGTGATTGTCCTAGAAGTGTTAACTTATCCAGCTCTCAAGGAGGTTACATGTGGGGATGCAAATCTTTGGCATGCAAATCCTCTGCTGGAACACCTTTTGGCATTCCTCTGACCAATCCTCTCAGTGAACCAACTCAAGCAGTAGCTATGGCCTGGGCTGGACATAATGACTCTCTGAACACTCAGGATAAGGATTAGTTTGCCTGACCAGTTTAACCACCAAGACCATCAGAGATGCAACAGAGAGTGTGACAAATCTAAGGACGGAAATAAAAGGTCCTAGTTATGGCTTTGAGCCTAGCTACAGATAGTGGAGTCCAAAGTGTATTCTAACACCTTAATATTGTAAGTTTTCCCTATGAAGAGAAACCAACCAAAACTCGGATTGGCTGTTTCCAGATGGGCTTAATTTCATCTGAAAGAGTATTCAAGTCGTGAAATGGTAGGACTTTGTGGGATACTTTAACATGTCTGTGGGGTCCCATTTAAGTATCAAAGTACTTATTCTTCTAGCTGCAGAGCGTTGGTTGGTAACAACTCGTATCCAAATCCCTCCCAGAGATTTCCCTCTCTTAGAGGGAGTTGTGTTATCCAAGCTTATCCATCTGCCTGACCCAATTCCATTAACCATATGAGAACCCCATTCTCTTTCCTCAACTTACTCAAACCTAAAGGGTGAGCTCAGTTCCAGTATTACTTGTAGAATTCTCTGAGACCTACTTCTCTGTTTTACTTCTCCCTCTGCCGAATCATGCTCCTCACCCCTTACAGATGTCAGTTCCCAAATCACTCCCCCAAAAACCTTCTTCATGCAAATCTAAGAGACTCTAAATCTGTTTCCTAGGGAACCCAGTGTGTGACACCCACCATGCACATACTGGCACGCACAGGGGAAAAGATAGAGGCTGACAAGAGATGTGCTCAACCTGAAAAGGAACTAGTGGAGGATTTTAAAGAACCAGATCAATCTAGGAAGGAGATAAACTGAATTATCTCTTAGCCTACCACTTCCACATATTTGAAAGGAAAGCCCTGTCCTAACATAAATACACAAGTGGTAACCATATTTTGAAAATGGACAGGAATTTTCCTAGGCTTTCCTACACTATTGGCACAACCCCCGCCAAAAGTGCCTTCAACAAATAAGAACCCAAACCTGTTTGATAAGAAAGCCTCATGATCTTGGAGCAAAATTGTAGATACAGAGACGACATCATTAACTTACTTATTTAAAAGTTCATCTGAATATACATAACCAGTTTTAATCCTTGTTTCCTAATGCATACATGTACCTGTCTCCTCAGTATTAAACTTTTGGTGGAATCGCTAATGTAGCTTTCCACCCCTACACAGAGACCACAGTCTGTCCCTTTCTTGCCTTTCTTGTGACAGTGTCCAATATCCAGGCAACCTAGGTGGTTTGTACATTGTCCAGAGGAATAAAACCTTTATGGAATGCCAAATGTCTTGTCCAACTTTCCATTATCCTCTGTTTGTTTATTCTACATGTGTATAAGCCAGTTCTCTTTGTACTCTGGCTTCCTAGGTACTTACCAGGAAAAAAAGTTTTTTTAGAAAAAACTTTTAATTTGGATTTACAGAAAAATTGCAAAGCTAGAACAGAATGTTCCTGTATAATCTTCACCCTGCTTTCCTTAATGTTAACATCTTACATAACCACAGTATACTTGTCAAAACTAAGAAATTAACATTGGTAAAATGCTATTAACTGAAGTACAGAGTTTATGTGAATGATACCAGTTTTTCCACATTCCTTTTTCTGTTCCAAGACCCAATCCAGGATAGCACCTTTCATTTCTTTGTCATATTTCCTTAGTCTCCTCCAATCTGTGACAGTTGCTGATTCTTTTCCTGTTATTCATGACCTTCCAATTTAAAGATTGCTCTTTAGTAGTCAATAGAATGTCCCTCAATTTGTGTCTATGTGCTCTTTTGTTAAGATTAGACTCAGGCTGTGGGATTTAGGGAAGAAGGCACAGAGGGAAACTGGTCTGGTTATTGCCTCCTGCCAGAGGGGACATGACAGTGACAGAATCACTATTGGTGTTAACTGAATTTCTCCACGTCTTTTTCCTTTCCATACTTTGTATTTTGGAAGCAAATCATTTTGTCTGGCTCCACTGAGGATGGGGAGACTATCTACCTATGTATTTAACTTTTTCTCTAGGGTTTATTTTTCCATCCCCATTTATTCATTAATCATTTCTAACAATATGGACTCATTGATATTTATTTTATTTTTTATATTATAACTCTCTTGAACATATTTTGTTGCTTAAATTGTTTTAGCTTTAGCTCTAAGAGGTCTTCACTGATTCTTGTATGTTTTTGACAGGTAGGTCCCATTTTTCTCTTTTTCTTTTTTTAAGCACTTCTTTAATTTCTGGCTCATCTAGTATTTTCCTTTACTAAGCACTATGCTCAGCCATTTCTCCAAAGACCCCTGGTTCCTTTGTTAGGAAACAGTTGTTAAAAACCAAGATCTGAGTACTAAATTTGCTTGTTGTTACAGAACTATCACTGCTTTTAGGCTGTCAGGAATTAGAACTGTGAAAAAATATATATATATATATATACTCACCTAACTGTTTTTCTGTCTATATCTACCTGTATAGATAGACAGAGATATAGATGGATATATATGCATACATAATAGACATAAGGTTTATATTACCATCTCTGACTGTAATCTAGAACCTTAAGGTTCACTCTAGCAATCCATTGTTTACTTTTAACTCCTTTCTCTGACTGTGACAGCTTGAAACCTATTGTCTATAATTTATTTGCTTACCTGAATACTTTATAGTATACATGCAGTTTCAGAATTACAGAATTTTCATGTTCCTACTAGAAGCAAGTTTACCACCTACAGCATAGTAATCCTTGCAGCCCTTTTTGCTTGTAATCATACAGTAGTCCCATCAAAACACTATTTTCCCAAGTGATTTAGGACAGCTCCTTCTGTCCCACTCACTTCAGTGAGGTCACACTATACATTTCTGATATACCTAGGTTAAACTGTCACTTTTTGCATTGCTAATATTGTTTACTTTTTAAGAAATATATATGAGCTGGGCGTGGCGGCGCACACCTTTAATCCCAGCACTCGGGAGGCTGAGGTAGGAGGAGCGTTGTGAGTTCGAGGCTGGCTTGGGCTACAATGCGAGCACAAGGCTGGCCTGAGCTACATAGTGCGACTCTGCCTCAAAAAACTAGGGCCGGGAGTTTGGCTCAGTGGCTTAAGCGCCTATAAAAAGAAATATATATGAAGTTCACTTTTTGTGCTATACATTTCTAGGAGGCTTTTGTGTGTGAGACAGATTTGTGAGATATTATCAAAGAGTAGACAGTACACTAATGCTTGTAATTAGAAGACTTAGATCCAAAATCCCAGAATCAGCGCCATTTGTGAACTGGGGAGAGACAGAACAATGGCTGCACCAGCACACGAGCCCAGACTGGAAACTAGTGCCATGTGCCGGCCACGACTGGACTGGGAACAGCCAGACCCCTTCCGGCACGTGGGCTGGCAAACAAGAAGTACCAATCCCCACTACCACCACTGCCCCACAAGCACCTGGCTTATCCAGAAAAACACAGGCTGTGATGATAGCTATCAAGGTGAAATGCAATTGGATGCCTGTGGTGCTTTGGTGTTCCACTAACATTACAGGTCTAGGGCCAGTGGTCTGATCACAGGTTCAGAGGATAGCAGTACACACTATGACACCTAGGGGGGAATCTCCTTTTGAGGGTTGTAACCACTGTTGATTCCCTATGGTCTTCTTTTGAGGTCCTATATTGTTTGCATTTTTTGTTGGGTTGGGTTTTATTCTCTTTTGTTTTGTTTGATTATGTTAAATCCCATGGCAGGAGAAGCTTTTACAAGGATAGCAAGATATATTATGGCAGCAATTTTGGATTTACTATTGCCTTGTTTTGAAATTCTTTATTGCATTCATTGTTTTGTTTTTATTGTTTCTATTTTATTCTGTTCTATTTGATTTTTACTATATCTGAAGTTATCTGCAGCTATTTTGAAGACATCAAAAGGCATTATGGTAACTACTGTTGATTTCATAATGTTTTGAAGTCCTGTATCAGTTATGCTGATTTGTTTTGATTGGTTTTATTCTGTTTTATCCTCTTTAAAATAAAATAAAACAAATTGAAATCCTAGAATCACTACTGTGTTGTCTACAAGACTCACACAAACTTCAGAAACTCAATTTTCTCAAAAAACAAAACACAGGTAAGTGGTTAAAACTGGACCAATGTACCTAATGATGATGTACAAGTTGCCTAGTGAAAGAAGAGAGGATCTGACTTTCTAGTCTAAATTCTTCTTTAGCCATTTGACATTTGACATTTGAGCACATTCTATCTTCCTTTGCCTTAATATTTATCCACTGCTGGCCCTGGTTCTCCAAGGCATCACTGTCCCACAGCATGGCTCCCCTAATTTTCTGTTTTCTTAGTCTCTACTTTATTTATCATAATTTACCTTTTCTCTGAACAGATGGGGATTGGGCAAGGGAAGGGCCATAAGTGGTAGCAGCAAATGCAGATCTGTATTATGAAAATAGTATGATAATCGGATCCAAAAGAGATCCAATGCTGCCACGAAATGACTATGAGTCAATTTCTGCATATATAAAATAGGAATACTCAAGAGCCATTACAAGGATCAGATGAATAAATGGGTAACTGATGTTTCGCAACTTCATTAGGGTCTGGTATAAATGATTAGGTGAGCAGTTTCTAGGCTCATCAACTCCACCATAGTCTCTAAAGCTCCCCTCTACAGTACCCCCTTACCTCCTGGAATGCCTGGAATATCTCCTATTTGTGCCCCATGGGTATATGCTGCCTCCATGAGAAAACTGCTTCCTGAGGAGATAAAAGCTCCCTGGGCCGTTAAAGGCTCCAAACCCTTTGCTACCAAAGAACGCACTTCTGCCTCTGGCTGAATTCTCTAGTGGTGCCATATTCCATAAATAAATAGGCTAACTGCTCCTTCTTTACTTCTGTGCCATGGAATGTCATTTGAATCCCAATCCATATTGTGTGGGCCCCTAATCTCTATCTCAAAGGAAAATAGCCTTTTTAGCATTTTGTTGTCGAAATTGTCTCCATCAGTGGGTCAAAGGCTGGTCTGTGAGATTTCTCTGGGTACTGGTCATGGCTTATTTCACGTCCTGTAATGTCCTATATCTCCCAGAGACCTTAATACCAATCATTTCCTCCTAATGGGCTCTTTCTCACCATCAAAACACTCAAGACATAGCTATGTAAGTAGAAGGATGGGAGTGAAATTTTCTAGAATCATCCACACAATTTCAGCTGCGCTCAAGTCAGGAGCCTTCCCATGAAAATGCAATGCCATAAAAGCATTTAATAAACCTCACCATGCTAGAATATGATTATTCTCATCCTGACTTTATCTGAGGTAACTTCAGGAAGTTAGAAAGCCTTCACTAAGGTAAGGCCTATGAAATTAAGGTAGCAGGAATATTAAATTCTGTGCAGGGGCCTTAAATCATACCCACAGTTGTCCCTTTCTCAGAACTCTTTTTTTGTTGTGGCTAGCCATGTTGCCGCTGGGTCTCCTGAAACAACAACTTTCTGCTTCTGAACACACAACTCGATTCCTGCTAGAGGCAGTGTTTATCTTGTGGGTTAGAAATGGCCAGACAGACACAGAGCCCAGCAAGCCAGAACCTTTTCAAGCTGTTTGAAAATACGCTTAAAAAAAATAAATAAAGTTAAGCAAGATGGAAGAACTGGCCTCCAGTTCCCTTTCCCAGCTCTGGGGAGCCCTCTGATGACTGACTTCAGGGGGCGAGGAACAACTGACAGCCAGGCCTGCAGTGAGCAAGGTGTGAGGAACAATGGCCTGGAGCTGATTTCTGAAACAAAGACCGAAATTGAAGATAGAATTTACCTGACTATGGGTCTCCTGTGGCTGCCGGCCAAAAGGCAGGATAAAGCTGGCACATCTGCCAAGGCACTCTTTCTGTTGCCCTCTCTAACCTCAGTGTCTGGCTTCAGGTTTCCTGGGTGAAGACTTTCATCTTATGTAACCACTTAGGGGTTGAAAAGCTGGCTCCATGGAATGCCTGAGGTAAAAAGGTGCTCTTGTGAAGGGTTAGCTCCAGCCATTCCAGATCTCCTCTGTTGCTTCTTGTCTTTATAGAAAAGACCTGTGTGGAAATATGTACTTGGCTTGTCTGATGGGAGGGGAGAGCAGCAGAACAGGTGGTATGGTTCCTCTTCAAAAAGCAAAGCAAAGAAAACAAGCAGTAAACACTTCAGCTACCATCTCTCTACCTCTAAAAACAGAAAACTTCCTAGGACTATCTCCAATCTGCATCATTCAAGATTTAACTTCGAATCCACCTTTATGTATTAAAATTAAAGTATATTCACACTTTGGTATTTGCTCTAAATTATTTGTGAAACAGCTTCTAAAGTGGATTTAGGAAAACTGTCCTAGAGTTAGAAACATGTTGAGGGTGAAAAGAAGATTCATGTGTAAAAAAAGGCTGTAAAACAACTTTTCTACATTTCCTTCCTTCCCACCCTTATTTATAGTCTTTGGTTTATATCTTCCCCTCTAAGAAGGCCAGAGAAAAGACCAAGAGTAACTATTTCTTCCAACCTGGAAACTATAAATACAAGCTGTCTCAAAACAGTAGGAAAAGCTGATGAAAACAGTGAGTCTTTAGTGTGTCACTTTGCTGAACATTATGTCCCACAACCTAACTGTATTATTTCTGGAATCTTGGGAGAAAATGGAAACAGAAATTCTGGCATCCTTTTTATATAGTTTCACAGTGGATTGTCTGATATCACCTCACATTAATCATGGCAATAGTTTCCCTACATTGTACCTAGTGAAGATGTTTCTCTAACTAGAGCAGGGATTATCCCTTTGGGATATATTAATGTACATGAGATGGATTTTAAAACTTCAAACATCAGACAAATAATGCAGAATATGTAAATTGTTTAACTATTTGTTGGAAGAATAATTCAGGCCCAAATCAGAAAGCAGTCAGACAGAAAAATACAAATGGGCCTGAAAGGAGGGAGAGGAGAAATCTGGTAGCTAATTATTCCTAATTCACCTTTTACTCTTTTCTGGAGAGAAAAAAATCTGAAGCTCTGGTGGTTCTATGAATTGGGAAAAAAAGGGGGAAAAATTAGCCTGAGTTCAAGAAGAGTGGTCTGAAAGCCGGGTTGGTCTGGCACCTTCCCTAGGCTGATCTCAGTGAAGAAAGGAGGGTGTGCATACAGCTCCGAGAAATGGAGGTGTGAGGGACAGGAGTCATGAACTGAATGCCCCATAGACAATCAGAGGACAGAGTCACAACAGGCAGAAGAGGAAGACGCATGCACCTGGGTTCAGAGACTTTAAACAGAGGATGCTCTGAAGTGCAAGGGGCAGATCACCACTGTGACGTAGGTACCTCAGTACAGAAGTTACAATGTGAACAGAGGTACAAGTGACATTGCACACATGTACACGTGTGCACTTGTATACAATGCACACAAGTGTATGCACATGCACACAAGAACAGAAATGGCTCTTAATCACTCTGTATCCCCTTACCTATGATACTGCCAGACAATAGCAGGTGCTCCACAAGTGCTTTTGAAACTGAAAAGGAACCAGTAAGTTCAGTCAGATGGGCTCACAAAGGTACAGATATAGGAATTGAGTCAGGTGTGATGGTGATGGTCAGCGGGTCTGAGTTGGTTTTTGGGAATGAGTTGGAGATCAGAGGAACAGAAGTGGTGCAGCTACCTTTAGGATTAGAAACCTGAGATACAGCTCCAACAACAGGGCTCTTGATATGGAAGCAATATTTTGGCACGATAGCAGAACTGGAAGAGGTGTCCTGGGCTTGAGTCTCTTGTCTGCTGCTTACTTACTATGAATCTATGACCAGCTACTGATTCTCTTGATGCTCAATTTCCTCATCTGCAAAATTGTAAAATTATAATAATATTAGTGCTTAGCACAAAGGCATTGTTATGAGAGGTAAATGAGTTATTACATATGAAGTGTTTGGAGCTTGTCTGGAATATGGTAAGAGTTCAATAAATACTAATGCAGTGTGGTTTTCATTCTCCCCCATCTGGGAAGTTTCTGTAGGCTTTGAATCAATTCCGGAACCTAGACTATCCTGGGATTTATTGGGAATATAAGCTGACCTTTCTTCTGAATTTCTGTCCTGCATTGCTGCTCTCATAGCAGCCCTGTGCCACCACCACTTTTTTGCATAGACTCCTGTATTTGCCTCCTCTCTGGTCTAATATTTTGTCTTTAGTTCTACTCTTCTCCATCCAGCAGTGGTCATTCTAAAATGCAAATCTAATCAGATTGCTTCACTTTCTGGCCTAATACCTTTCATGGTTTTCTGTTGCCTTCAAGATCTTTTGTATTTTCATTTGTAGGGGAGAGTACCTTGGAGAAATAGTTGACTCTAGATTGGGGAAATACATAAGACAAACCTAGAGCATCTCACAGTGTCAGAAAGAAAGAAAATACTAAAACAACAACAACAAAAAACTACAGCGATGAGGCAATATCAAAGGAACACAGGAACCAATTTGAAAGAACTTTCCATGATCAAACCTAGAAAAATTGGATCAATGAAATAAAGTAATAGTGGATTATAACTCTGTGACTGTTAATCATGATTTGTCAACTTGAATGGATCAAGAAATGCCTAGAAGATTAGCAAAGCATGGCTCTGAGTGTATCTGTGGGTGACTGACATGTAGGCCAGCAAACTAAGGGAAGAAGACCCATTCCAGATGGGACTGGCACCAATCAATAGGCTTGCAACCTGGATTGGATAAAAAGGAAGTATTTCTGTTTTCCATTGCTTTTGGCATCATCCTCCAGTTTCTTCAGCCTCCTAAGACACACTCGCAGCAGCAGACTCTGCAGCGCGCTTGCAGGTCTTTGGCTTTGAACTGGTGCTGCATCCTACATCCTTCTTGTTCTGCAACTTTCACCTTCTCGGGCTGAGCAGCTACCGGATCCTCCAGCTTTCCAGTGTGCAGACGTCCACCGAGACTCTTCGATCTCCAATCTTGTGAACCTACCTGATAGACCCCCTTGCAGAATTACACATATCTTTTCCGTTCATTCTGTCCCTCCAGAGAACTGTAGCCAAAGTAAACTCGAAGTTTAAAACAAACAGCCACAAGTTTACATTGATATAAGTAAATAATTGAATAAATAAAGAAAAAAAGAAAGAAGAGACAAATCTTCCCTACAGAAGAATTCCAAATAAATTATGTAACCTTTTGAGCGCTCGCCTTCCTTGTGGGCTGTGCACAGAGCACACCTTCTGCCGCGCACTCTAGGGTTAAAGGGGAAAAGAGGATCTTTACACTGAAGAGAGCTGACAAATGCTTGATCCTTGGTCCGCCAGGTGGTGAAGGTCAACATAAGCTGATAAATGATGGTCATGAACACATAGTGTAGGAATATGTGCCTTTGTTAAAATGTGAAGAAAATGGCTCTTTACCTTTGGAGTTTTCCTTCCCCTAACTCATGAAACCAATTTAATAATGAGAAAAACATTAAATAGACCCCAGTGGAGGGATATCCTACAAAACACCTCATCAGATTAAGACTGTCAAGGTTGTAAAAAACAAGAATAGTATGAGAAACCGTCTCACACAAGAACTGAGGAGAAATGACCACTAAATGTAATATGGTTTCCTGGAACAGAAAAAGAAAATTAGATAAAAATAAAGGGATCTGGATAAAATATTAACTTTCATTAACAGTAATATATCAATATCATTTCATCAGTTTGTGATAAATGGACCATATTAATATATGTTGATAATGGGACAAACTGGGTAGAGAGTATGTATACGGAAACTCTCTCTATAGTTTTTGTAATATTTCTGTAAATCTGAAATTGTTCCAAAGACTAAAGTGGAAGAAAAAAAATCAAAAGACAAACTTAATCACCTGTTTCTGGATTCTAGTAGGCCTAGATACCATTAAACCAATCCCATTCCCAAATTAGCAGCAACATATCCTCAGATTACGTGTTAGTTATTTTTCATTGTTGATGCAAAATATCCAACACCCATAAGTTAAAGGAGGAAGGGTTGATTTCAGTTCACAGTTTGTAGAGGTTTCAGTCTGTAATCAGCTGGCTCCAAGGCAGGGGGTGACATGACAGACAGGCACTGCAAAGAAGAAACAGTTCATGGAGGGCAGAGGTAACAAAGCAAGCAAGAGACAACTGAAACTCTATCCCTTACATCTTATCTAGGATACTTAAGGCAGGTAGCACTTGCACCCTTAATCCTAGCACCTTGGATCCTAGCACTGTACCATGAATCAATTCCAGGATCACACACTGTAGATCCAGTGACCTCTGAAAAGGCCTCACCTATGACTGCATGAGGCTTTGGGGAGTCATCTAGACACAAGCCATAACAGATCACAAGCACACTCTCTGAGTTCTTCAAGGAGATGACAACAGCAATGACACTATGTTCTCCATCCTGAACACAGAAAGCAGTCAGATTCCTTGTTCCATTGTATACAGTCAGCAGTGCATAGAATTGATGCATGATTTGTGCTCCAGAAAGATGCAGATTTGTTGGTCTGCCATGGCTTCAGGCAAATTCCTGGACTGTTCCTTCATCCTTAAAATGATAAAGCAATAATACCACATGGAGTTGAGATAATTTACAAAAATGCTTATATAGTCCCTGGTAGATAAATTGTCTCAGATTACTCAGTATACTCCAATACATAAATTCTATATACAGGAAAAACAGAAATGGAGTCTATTCTCAAAACCTCTCCTTAAAACCAAAAGCATAGATATAGTGGAATTAGTGAATATGTAACACAGTGAACTGGCTAAGGATTTGGCCAGAGTTCACTGAGGAACCCAAGTTGCAGCTTGTTATGGAATTGCTTTCAAAAGCTGAAGGTGTGGAAGGGAAGCCAAGTTGAAACCTACCATTTATCCTGAGGCTACCCACTTGGCCATTCTATGACTGGATTTGATTTCCATGGGACCAGGAAGCTCTATTTAAATATGTTCCAGCCAGTTTTCAGTTTGCACAATGATTACAATCAGATCCAAACCAGCTTGGGTATAATTTACCATCAAAATGTCATGAGATGGTAGCCAATTCCTTATTACTTCAATAAATGGAGACATTCAACATCTACAAGTTTTTGTAATTCGAACACAAACATCAGCTGAATGTGCCTGGTGCGATGTGTTTCATCATCATGACCTCCCTTCTGATTGAGCAGAATTCCATTCTCCCCACTGGCATTTACCAGGGTTCTCCTTTGTAACCATTTGGCTATTTGATCTGGTAGAGATGTTGGTGCAGTCATTGACCCTCCTCTCTTATGAGGACCAGCAGAACAACTTCCTGTCTCTCTCTATCCAGCTGGGTAATTTCCTGGCAGAGCAGAGTGCCTTTGAAATGCCAGAACCTGGGATTTAGTGCCCAGCCATCCCAGGCCCCTGACGAGCTCATACTGTCTCAAAACAGATTCTCTTTTTTTTTTGGCAGCACCAGGGATTGAACTCACAACTTCATGCCTGTCAGACAGGCACTTAAGTCACTGAGCCAAACTCCCGGCCCTGGTTTTTTGAGGCAGGGTCGCACTGTGTAGCCCAGGCCGGCCTTGCGCTCACGTTGTAGCCCAAGCTGGCCTGGAGCTCACAATGTTCCGCCTACCTCAGCCTCCCGAGTGCTGGGATTAAAGGCGTGCGCCACCATGCCCGGCTTCAAAGCAGATTCTAACAGGCACAGAAAGTAAGAGTCTCCAGGATGCTGTATCATTCTGTTTTCTTCTAGAACTCTGGCACATTCCAATTTCCTCATCATTAAAACTCACTGCCGTGTTAAGCGGGCAGCCAATGTAGTATTGATCAGCCTCTGGGTATTCACTGTGAGTCTGGTATGTCTAATATCCATGGGAGGAGCTTGACATTATGCTCAGAGGGAGGTCATTTATGTTTTTTTATATCATTATCTTTCTTTAAAGCCTTACAATTTCCACAGTAGCTTCAACATTGTGTTTTTGAGGTTTTCTTTTTTATTCTATTTCTTTTACATTATGCAGTTAGTTCTACGTTCATGCAGGGAAGTAATGAATTGAACAGCTATCTGATAACTTAAATTCAAGCACAATATTAATTTGGGTCCTCTTAGCTAACTGAAAGTTTCCAATATGAATTTCCCAACTACTCCACTTTATTATAAATATTTGGTTAATTCTGTTCTCAACCCTTAGGGGAAAGAAAACTAATGTCTATTGAGCATTTATTATGTTCTGATCACTCTATAGGCCTCATGTCATTTGCAGGGAGAACTGGCTACAGTCATCACACATCTGCAATTTCTTTGGTTTGGGGGCAATTCCCTGAATACGCTCATAACAACATACAGAATAAAATACCTGACTGGTGCATTGATACCTGACCTCCATGAGGGCAGTAGTCTACTGACTGGTGCACAGTTACATTCCGACTGAACATGACACTTCTATAATATATATATATATATATAACATTTTATATATTAGCACAGTGTTGTTGGCTTGAATGTATAATCTCATCTTAAATCTTCATGTATACTCATCTCTATACACAAATAAAGGAATCATATGAAAAAACTCTAAATGCATACTCACATTATTCAAGATATATGCAAGCCTTTGGGAATAATTCCTGTCATTTGGATCTGTCTTGGTCTAATATTTGGATGTCTTGCTAACAAAACAAGAACTAAACCAATATTCGAGTTAGTTAAACAATCAGGTGATAGGTTAACTCACTATAAATACTCTTGACTTCAGAAAACTCTGAATGCAAAAGTAAAAATGAAATACCTGAAAAAGCTCCACCTGCTGAGGGTGCCCTTAGCCCTGGCAAATCAGTCACACTGGCTGATTATGTGTCACCACCTCAGGTCACATTATGTCACATCTGTGGAAAAAGATGAAGTATTCAGTCATTCAGCCAAAATGGATTTATGGAAAACCCATTACTGGCCTCCCTGTCTGATCTGGAGAACACAAAGGATAAAAGAGAAAAGGTCCTCTCTTGTTGGAGAGATAAGACTAGCATAGTTAAATATATATAAAAGAATGCAAAGTAGGATCCAATTCAATTTAATGAAAATCTTGCTTTATATATAGATAATTGAAAACCATTATAAATTAATTCAGCAAATGCCTTTTGAGCACTACATTCAGGGCTTAGGTAGCCTGATCCTGTTCATCTTGAAACTCTAAGCCTGAAAAATGCCCGACAGCCAATGATTGATAAATTATGAATGGATGAATGAATGAATGAATTTTACCATATAAAAAAGCTTACAAAAAGCCAAACTGGTAAGATAAATATATGTGACTGCAATATGAGGTAGGACATGGGCCTGATGCACAGGGTTACCAAAGTTTAGATTAGAGAAGATACTACAAGTTCACAGTGAGGTTCAGAGACAGAACATTATTTGAGTAAATTGTAAGGAAGTGGTGAAAGGTGAAAGGTGAGGTTGTCAAGGTAGAGCCTATGGCAGAGGCCTTTGGTAATGGGAACCACAATGAAATTATAAAACACAGAACAACTTAATGGAGTATACTGTTGTTGGGGATAAACTAGAATATTTTATCAAGCAGATTAGAATGGGAAGAAACAGAAGGCAGAAGATCAGTTAAGAAGGGTCTATCATAATTTTATTAGATGATAGGAAATAGGCTTGATCTAGGAAGGACAGTAGGATGGGAAAAATAAGTAGGTATTAAAATATGTAACACAAGTAAATTCTTTGGTTTTGGCCTAGAATGTGCAGGGGGTATTGATGTAAGAAAGATGGAGAAAAAAATCCAAATTCGAGGCTGATGAAAAAGATGATTTTTGAAAAAGTAATGTGTAGAATAGGGGAGGGATGAAGGAGACAGATCTTTACATTTTCCCTTAAAGAAGAGAAGAGTATATATAGTAATTTAAGGAATTTCATTTTGGGCACAGAAGCAGGGAAGCTGAGGGTGTGGGACATGAGCTTAGTGTAGAAACGAGAACGTTATTGTTCTAAGCAGTGCAACGCAGCAGGTTAGTTGGCCAAGCTCTGTTTCTATGTCTGTTATTAACAGCAGTTCTTTAATCAGAGAGCACTGCATTCACTGAAACAATTATTTAGATGTTAGGTCTACACAATGACAAACACTGGAATACTTTGTGAGAATGATAAATTATAATGTTTTTTCTTTTTAATCTGGGAGTTTTAGATCCCATAGTAACAGCTTCACCATTTGGTCTGGGTTTTTTTTTTGTTTGTTTGTTTGTTTTTTTTGTTTGTTTGTTTTTTTGTTTTGTATGAAGGCTTTAAGTCTCCATTCAAGCAAGAAAGAATATTAAATGCCATCAGTTTATCCAGGGTCCCATATGGAGATGATAAATTACACAAAGATGTGTATTTTGGAAAATGTTGTTTTCTAATGAAATTTTTATTTAAGGCCAAGTGTGAGGAAAATTAGGATCTCCAGCAAAGTAAAATGAGATGAAAACAATTTTGTTTATTTGAAAGTGACAACAAAATTCTAAATTATTTCTAGTAAAGAGAATTTTTATAAAGCAAGAGAAATAAATGAAAGAATAATGAAATAAAAAATCAGTGAATTCTCTTTGTCCCATTCTGACATTGATGAATGGACAATTCTGGATAAAAAAGTAAAACTCATACCAACAAGATCAACTTGAGCAAATCTCATTATTGGAGTTAGTAGTAACATGTCATGGCTGATTTTAAAATTATATTTTGTTTAAAATGTTGTAGGACAAATTGTATTATTTCCAAGACCACTTTGAGGATCTGGTGAAAGCTATGTATACTGTCCTTAGGAAAATACGCACCTTCAAATAAAGAAAGAAAGTTGAATAAATTATCTCCAAGTTAACACCTCCTACTATGAGAACTGAGTGTAGCACTTCAAACAAAACTTTGATTTGCAGCAGCAAGTTGAATACAAATACTGATCTTAAAATTGCATCAACCAAATGTTTTTTGGCCCTTGGTTAAATTTAACATCATGATGATAATTCTCCAAATTTTACAGGTGCTTTAAGGAAATTTGTGCTCTTTATAAAAGTTATTTATTAGCATCATATGAGAGAAAATCTCTATTTATCCAACAATGCAATAACACCCAATTCAATTTAACGGTGGTTTCATGTGTAGCAGGCATTGTGCCTGCCCTTGTACTGTGACTCTCAAATTGTGCTAAGATACCTCTAAGTAGTAATGCCAATTCATAGGGACACTACAGGATATTTCACATTCTTCAGAAAAGCATAGCAACATGTGCCAGACAGCCATAGAATTACTAGCTCAGAGTAGTTCACTGAAGTATGCTGGACCACACTACATCATCCTCAGAGATGCGCACCATGTCTTTATAAAGTGGGGCCTGGGCCTTGGCTGTGACAAAAAAAGATGTACTGCCTGGAAATCAGTGTGGAGCAGGAAGTGATAGTGGTGACTTTCAATCTGATCCGAAGGTTTAATGTATGATGTGTACAATGTACGATAAGCACACACATCTCATTAGGATATCTGCAAAAATAGGAATCTAGGCAGCAGAGAGCCAGGCAATATCAAATGTCATTCAGTTAGGAGCAAGAGAGTGGTGTGGTACCGCTAAATTTAGTCTTAAGAAAAGAGTGACATTTCAATAAGTGGGAAAATTGAAGAGCATTCCTCTGTGAAGGAACAGCAAGGACTATGGCTCAGAAGCCTAAAAATGAACACTTTATTTGGGTTATGAGAAAAATCTTTTTGATTGGAAAGGGAAAGAGCAAGGAGTGAGCTGAGGTGGCCATACGGCAAGAACTGCAAATCTTTACCATGAATAGTGAGCAGACATTGGCAGTGTCTGGTCAAAGGAGTAATATGATCAGGGTTTGACTTTAGCAAGTTTACTACAGAGATATGAAAGATAAGTTAGAGTCTAGAAGTACAGACAAAAGCCGTACTGAAGGTGGCTGGTTTCCAACTTGAAAAAGACCTCGTTTTTGTATAGACTATGCTTTACTAACCTATGTATTGATAGTGTGTAGCAGAAGCCTGGTAATTTGAGGCACTGAATAAGTTTTGAATTTGAGATACCTGGAGGTAGGAGCATTTCTCTTGTGGTAACCATGGAGAAATATCCAACAGCAGCAGAGAGAGGTCAAATTTGTGGTGTCGATTTTGGAGTCATCCACCTAGAAATGAAGGAACTGTCAAAATAAAATTTCGCAACTTCCAAGTATAGACTGGAAAGTGAAGCAGCCCAATGACAGGTCCCTAGGGACTGCCACCCCTGGGAGCAGAGTATGAGCTGCTGGCAGAAAAGGCGGAGAAATACGGATGAGCAAGGGAGGGGTGGCAAACAAAGAGAGAATCATCCCAGGAAACAAAGCAGGGCAGACTTGCAGGATGGAGCTATAGGCTGTGGTATCAGACCGAGGGAAGCAAATCTTACAGGGAAGTATGGCTGTGCCTCTAGCAGGCTCTTAGTGACTTTAAAAAACTGGTTTTAAGGGAGAATGCCAAGTTGTTGGGGAGGCAACCACAGAGGCTATCTGGGAGAAATCTGGCAATGAAATAGATGTAGAGGGAGAGCTTTAGAGGAAAAGGAATTGGAGAGAAGATGGTTTGGGGATATCAAGAGCAAGTGCTATACAGAGAATTAAAATTCATATCTATCAGCATAGAGGAAAAGGAACGCATACTTGGAAAGAAGTGGGATTAAAAACACAGTTGGGTCCCTTTCTCCTTCCCTTCCCTGGCCCTTTCCCTCCTTCTCTCCTTCTCCTTCACCCAGAACCTGGGAAAAGGAAGAGTGATCAAGGCACCTGTGAGCAGGGAGTAATTCAAAGCAACAGGGAACATCCATGAGGAAGGGGCTGCAGGGAGGAGCCCTGCAGGAGCAAAGCAGGGAAAAGAGGTCTCCTTTGTGTGTGTGTGGGTGGGTGGGGGCAGACAGTCCAGCATGGGGTGTGGAGGAAGGTGGGGTGGGCAGAGGACTTTAATGACAGTGGTTCCAGGAGAATGGGGTGGGGACCAAATACAACTCCCTAATTTGTGCTATATTTGGTTATTTGACCAGTCGTACCAAGCAGAAGAAATTCCCAGACTGTGCCCCCATCCCCCATTCCAGAGACCCTCCACAACCCATTCTGATGTGTTTGTGTGTGCACGTGTGGCCCAAGAGGACAGGGGATGCGTATGCCTCTAGTATAGAGGATATTGTATGGGTATGACTGTACTAGAAAGAACAAGGTATGACTACAGTGGAGAAGATAACAGATGCATATACCTGTGTAGGACAAGGATGAATACACTTGAAGAACAAAGGAGGGAATGTGTAGCCATCCAGTAGAGGACAGAATGTATACATGCAGTGAAGAAGACATGGGATGCAGACACCTACAGTAGGAGGACAGGGGATTCATGCACCTTCAGTTGAGCAGACTGGAGACGTACATACCTGCAGGAAAGAGAAGAGGAGATGCACACAGTAGCAGTAGAAAGGACAGAGGGTGCACATGCCTTCAGTCGAGAGCACAGGGGGTGCATATGCCTGCTACAGAGCCCTTCTTTAATAGCAACGTTCATATCTAGCACAGAGTTGGCTTTTCAGCCATGTTGTTTAGCAAAAGAAACCTGGAGAGATGGCCCATTCCAGGGCCACAGGCAGGGAAGTATGGAACCAGAATCTGTCCTGGATCTAGGAAATGTTCAAGAAGGAACATGTCAAAAAGACATAGAAGGCAGCCTTATGTGAATTCCCCTGACAGAACTGGTGACAAGCTGCGATCAATAGTATGATAGTACAAGAGCATGCCAATTGTATGAAACAAGAACTCATGAGTTCACACACGCGCAAAGGTAGATAAATTAATTTCTAGAAATTAATGAGAAATTGGATGTTTACATTACTTGAAAGCACCTACCACAAAATGTCTACTAATTACAAAGGAACAAAGAGAAGCCAAGCCAACACCACCTTAACGAAACATTCCAAGTGAAATGTCATCAGCAACAGGTGAAATGGAGATTCCATGCCATCAGATATGTTTCCAGGAGAGCACAGCTTCACATCTGGGATATTCCCGTTAAAGACACATAACTGGAAGCTAGTAATCAGGAAACATCAGATAAATGTGATTGGAAAGACATTATACAAAATAACCCACCTATAATCTTCAAACTTATCAAAACCTTCAAACAGGCTGTGCAAGCTAAGGAAACATGGAGGAACCATTCTAGATTGAAAGACAATAAAGAGACACTAAGACTAAATATGATGAGTGTATATAAACGGGACCCACTTGCTATAGAAGATATTACTGTGACAACTGCCTAAACCTGAATGAAATCTGAGGATCAGATGGCCTGATGAATTGATGCAGATTTCTTGATTTTGATGGTTGTGCTTCTTTTATTCAAAGAATGTCCTGATTTGTAGAAATCCATTTTAAGTTGTATGTGTGTTAGGGCTTATATGATAATTGTTCATTAATCCACTCTCAAATGGCTCAGGGAAAAGTACTTGCAGCTTTTTTTGTATGTTTGCCATTGTTTCAAAGATGCATAAAGTGTTTTTAATTAAAAAACATATATGGTGCTTTCACCAGTTTGCTATTACCATGACGAACTTCCTCCAATTTAGCTGTTTCCCCTCAGTCTGGGCCTTTGACTGACAAGAAACAGCTCACATGAAGCCAGCTAGAGCCCTGAATCTGAGCACGTCTGTGTCTGCAGCTTACAGTGGAGCTGTGCGACCAAGCCCAGTCACAGGCCCTGGGTCCCCAGATCACTCACAAATGCAACTCAGACCCTGAGTGGAGAGCCACAGCACTGACAAATGGCTAGAGCACTAGTGGATGTACAGTACACTACAGAACGGGGTTACCAAGGGTGCTTCAGCCTCTATTATCAGCAAACCACTGGCCACTAACTCTTTAGTAGAAAGCTGGCAGGTTCAGGAATCTGCTAGGTGTAGGCCACTGATGGGAAACTTTTTAGAACTTTCAGTGATAACGAGCAGCCCACTGGGGCACGTGCATCACAGGTTCAACACCACTGCTCTAGGCTATTGCTCCAGCTACTGTTGCCTCAGCACTGTGTTGTACCTGCTATGTTGACACCAGCAGAATGGAAGCTTCACATTCTGCTCCTGAATGCCCATGAGCCTTGAGCCCAATGTCTAGACATTGGGGAGTCTATCACTGCCATGGAAAACTGGACCCCATCATGGTCTGACAGCACAAATGGTAGAAAAGCAGTTATCTCAATCCAGCCTCCCAAACCGCATGTAAGTGCACCCATCTAGACCTAAATCACATCCTTATCACAATGTCTAAGGGATCTTAGGATTGTAGTTTTTAGTTTTCAGACCTCTATGTTGCAGGAAGCTAGACTGAGGATGGAATGGATGCCAAACTTTGTGTTCATTAGAGGAAAGAAAGGAAGAAGGAAGGAGTCAAAGGAAGAAGGGAAGAAGGAAGGAAGGAAGGAAAGAAGGGAGGGAGTAAGAAGAAGGGAAGGAAAAGGAATGGAAAGGAGGAAGGAGGGAGGGAAGGAAGAAAGAGAAGGAAGGAGAGGGAGAGAGGACAGAGGGAGGCAGGCAGGAAGGGAGGAAGGAGGGAAGGAAAGCAGGAAAAAAGGATGAGCACAAATAAAGAAGGAAGGAAATATAAGAGGGAGGCATGGAGGAGTTGTAGTTTATTTAAACAATGGAATACTACACAGTAATGAAATGGGATGAACTATAGCTAAGAAAATCTTTGTAGATCTCACTGAAACATGCCAAAAGGAATTAGTTTAATGCAATTCATGATGGCTAAAAAAGGCTGCAAAACAACACTATGTTTTTAAATGAAACAGAAATACGTGCTAAAACTCTAAAAGCATGTACCCCACTGGAATTATAGACCATGCTTAGCATTCGAGAAGAAGGGACAGAAGACAGTGAGTTGGAGGAGAGTAGCTAAGGTGACTCGCTTGTCTAATGCTCTATAGCAGGCCATTCCAAACACAGTGGCTTGAAAGCCACAACTGTTTATTTTCTCGGAATTCTGTGGGTTGGTAGTTGGGCAGCATTCAGCTGGGATGACGCATGTCTACTCCAGATGTTGACTGTGCTCACTCATCTGTTTGGGCCTGTTGGTTTGTCAGCTGGGATTGCTGGTCCAGATGTCCTCAGACATGGGTCTAGGGTCTCAGTTTTTATGCCTGAACCTCTCCCTTCCTACAAGGACCTTGTCCATGAACTTTCTCATCTTGCGGGAGGCCAGACTAGCCTTGTTCACACTGGCAGCATTCCAGGACAGTGAGAGAGAGGAAGCTAGAATTATCTCTCATAAATCCTACAAGTCACATAATGTCATTCTACCACATCCTGTTGTGTGAACAGATTATGGGCCATCTCAGCCCCAAAGGATGGAGAGCTAATTCTTCGCAGGAAAAGCTGCAAATGATTTGCTTCCATATTCGATGTATCACAGAGGAGTTCCAATTGGGTATTATGCCCGTCTACTTGCCATTGCCATGAAAAGTATCACCTAATTAACTTATAAAGACAAAAGGGTTATTTTGGCTCACAGTTTTTGTGGTTTCAGCCCACAATCAGTGGGTTCCACTGTTTTGGGCTCATGATGAGGAATTACATCATAAAGAGAGCTTCTGGCCAGGAAACAAGAAGAGAATAAGGAAGAGGCTGAGGACCTAAAATCTTCTGTAAAGGCATCCTCAGTGGCCCAAGCACTTCCCACTAGGCCCAGTGTCGTTATTCTTAATTTACAAGAATTAACAATGAGACTCACTTCAAATCAGATCAGTGCTTGTCTTAAGTTTCCTCAAACTCCAAAAGTGCCACTCTGGGGACACTTAGGGCTTTAGGAGATTCATGATTCAAACTAATGCAGGTATAAAATATATTTTTTAAGAATATCTAGCAACAACCTTGTGACTTGATAATACCAGGAAGTAGTTACTACTGCTTATTACTTTATTACCCCTCCTTGGCCTTTATGTTTGAAATGTGGTGATGTGTATGTTTGCACCCCTCATTGTCCCAGAGTTGTTCAGATCCATGTCTCTTCAAAGCCTAATTACTGCATTCAACTGTTTTTGAATTCTGGAATATAGTCCACAGACTTCAAAAAACCCACTTTATGATAAAAAGCAAACCATTTTTGGAGAAGAGTTTTCTTTGTTTAGCAGGGATTCATGGCTGAGCAGGAGTTGGAACTCCCTGCTTCTAGAATGTGCATTTTATGCATTTATTGCCACTGGTCTTCATAGAGGCTATAGAAATTCTTGACTTAACTCTGTCATCATTATGATTCAGGTATTTACAGACAGTGAGTGAGTCCAGAGGGGAACCACATTACAGAGTGGAGGGTGACAGTGTCCCAGGATGAACATAGACCAAAGAGGAAGAGGGAATTGGCACAGCACCTCACATTTGACCTCAGGCCTAATGGTAAGATGCAGTCATTGTTCAGAGTACCGTGTAGCAGCTAGTACTGAAAAGGGTCCCAGGCTAGCCTATGTGTCAGCGAGAAAAGAACTGTTGGGCATTAAGGGCTATTTGCTAAGGACACATACACTTTGGGGCTTAAGCAATCAAGTGACAAAATCAGTCTATTAATATTAGTCTATTAATATTCTACCACCAAAGCCAGAGAAAATAGGAGTGTCGTTATTCTTAATTTACAAAAAGTAGCAATGAAGCTCACTTCAAATCAAATCAGTGCTTGCTCACAATTATCAAAACAAGGTGGGGCACATACCCCTTTTAAGGGATGTTGGAGATGGAGGCCAGGTGAGGAGAGTCCTATAGCATCAGAGTGACCTCTCTGTGGAAATATAGTCCTGGCCCTCCACTCTAAACTTCAGTTTTGACAAGGTACCAGGCTGAACTGTGCACACGTATTGGCATAGCTTTAGGATTTGTAGGAGTATTTTAAAAGAAGGACTTTCCAGAAAGCATCTTCTAGTCAAGGAGATGGGGAATTTGAATCTATTGAGATTTGGTTTTAATCAACTTAAGAGACACTCATTCCTTTCCATACTGGTGGGGCTGGGGGGTTGGTTCAGGGGTACAAGCACCTGCTTTGCAAGCATGAGGTCATGAGTTTGATCCCTAGTACCAGAAATAAAAAAAGCTTTTCCATGCTGGTGTCACATTTGTCTCTTCTTAGCATTGATGCAATTTACATTTAGAAGTTCTTTAATCACAACATGTTTATTGGCTCTATATAAAACTAATTTCAGATTCTAAAGCCTCAGGACACTGAAAACATGTTTAGAGTGAGCCTTATTCAAGTATAGAATTTAGTGAAACTATTCCAGGGCAATCTAGCTTTCTACCAGTTTCGGGTGTCTGTATGGTTCTTTGATCATTTGATGATGATGACAATCAAGTGTTATCATGGTTCTGATGAACTCTTCTTCTTTATATCCACCCAAAATTAATCTCAAATTCTTCTATTTTTCATGAGCTTTATTAAATTATACCCTATGTATAACAAAGCACTAATTTTAGATGTGCAATAAGATAGGTTTTGTCCAATCCATAAAATAGTGTAACCACTCCCACAATGATAATATAACATTTTCATCAGCTCAAAACATTTTGTCATGCCCCTTGCAGTCAATCTCCTGCCTTTACTTCTTGGGCCCTGGAAACCATGGAAGTGCTCTCTATACCTTTGCCTTCCTTAGGATTTCTTATACTGGATGAAATCAAACAGGATGTAGTCTTTCGTGTCTGGATTTTTCATATAGCGTAACACTTTTGAGACTCATTCATATTGTTAAGTGTCTTGGTAGCTCATTCCTTTTTATTGGTAGGTAGTATTCCCTTGCATGTGTCACATCCCTCATTCATGTGTGCTTGAGTTGTTCCTCTTTTTTTGACTATAAACATTTTATGTACAGGTTTTTGTGACAACATAAATTTTTAATGCTTTGGGATAATACCTGGGAATGGGATAACAGGTCATAAGGAAATCACAGATTTAAGCCTGCGAGAAACTGACAGACCATTTTACATTTCAGATTCCCATCTACTGTGCGATGGATCAGAGTTGAGTTCTACTTGCTAAGCATATTCCTGGTAAATAGCACTTCAGAACAGTCGTGGAAGGCAGAGCTGAGGAGGGAAATGCAGAAGAACTGGTTGCTCTAGACACAAATTAAACAGCTTTAACTGAGAGAATTTCAGAATTTGAATCCTTGCAGCAAGAGTGAGATGAACAAGCACAATGAGAAAGAAGCAGTTATCACTTTGCAAAAAGCAGTTAATATGTGCTGAAGCAGAAGTAGATGCAGGCTGTGAAAATGGCCTGTGGTGCAGAGTTGGGAAAAAAATTAGTCTTGGCCACTAAAGAAACCAATGGTTAAGAAAAACAGAAATGATAACTAAAAGGATGAAAACATTGAACAAAGGCCATTTTCACACACACACACACACACACACACATACTATATATACTATATAGTATATATATATATTTTATGTACAATATATATAATGTATATGTGTTGCACTATAGTGCATCCTTGTCACTGAGAAGGGATGTATGTTCTGAATATTAATGAACTATTACTATCCTCATGTGGCATATATCTACATAAGGACATATAGCACAGTACAATGTTTCTGAAACCTTGACATGAGAGAAACCACCTGGGAAGAGCAAGTTCTAATACAGCAGGTCTGACTTTTGACATTTCCACTGAGGTTCCGGGTGGGGAGAGTATTACTGGGGTGCAGACGAGGTGTGAGACTGCATTGGCTCAAATCCTACCTGCGGGACTTACAGTTGTGTGACCCGGTGCCCATTCCTTAGCCTCTCTACTTCAGTCGTTAGCACTGTACAATGGGAATGGTGGCAGCACATAGATACTGGAGTGGGGTATTGTGAGGACTACTGTGAATTCTATACATCAGTCACTTACATCAGAGCCAGGCACATCATTGGTACATTGTGATATTCCATTTTTAGTGGGTCCCTACATCCGAGGCAGTAGTATGTCTACTATGCAGTCGTGATCTGCGCTGATTGAGCGTTGCACAATATTTTAGCTTCTGCCAAGTCGAATGCTGTAGTTCTGGTGGCAGCCGCTGGTGCTGCTAGTGGTGCTAATTAAGGCAGCCCATTCAGAGTTACTAGACTGAGACTGCTGTGGAAAAAGGCAACCCACTGAAAGGATGTCACACACAGAGAGATTAACCATTCGATATGCTTCGCCTGGTGGAAATGTCACAGGTTCAGCCTTCTGGGGCGATGAGAGATATTTCTACATGCAGGGATGATGCTGGGAAGGTGTATTTGAAAGCATTTCCAGTCTAACCTGAAGGCCCTGTTGACAGTTAAGAGCGCTGCACCAGTCTGCCCTTCTCTCCATGAAAACCAAGCAGTCACTCAGCCACAGGAGCCGGTGCAGAGTCTCTAGTGTTGTTTGCATCCTGGCCCTTTCATCTGCCTACAGTACCCATGTGGATGCCCTAATTGGTCCTTTGGATCCAGCCCTCTCTGGCCTGTCAGCTCAGCTCTGTGTACATGGCCCACTTTCATCTCTCTGCTTGCTTGGCATAGTGCTTTCTTCTCATAGCTTTCTGATGTTACAAAGCAGCTTGTAGAGCTTGGATGATCTTCATACCATTTCTGCCTCCCTGTTAGTAACTGTATTAGTGAAACAGCTGTTAATCTCAATTAGGTTCTGATTGCTAATTAGCAGCTACCTGTCAGGATCAAGCAGCCCTCTTCCTGGTCCAGTCAGCTATTTCTCATGCAACTGGTATACTTGGTTTCCATGAGAACCATTTAGCTAGATGCCTCCTTGATGAAAACTGCCATCTTTTTTGTGGTTCTGATCATCTCTTTCCAGTACACTCTGATGCTCCTTGTCCACTTCCCTCCTTCCTGATTCTCTTTCTTTCTTTGTCCAGTCAGACTTTCCAGTGGAAGCTGTACTGCCCCTATTGTCGTTCATTGCAAACACTTTCTATCCATTGAACTCAGGCTTAGAAGCATGGTTAACATGGTCTCTTTATAGAATGTGTATTTTCCTGCCTGCTTCTGTTTACCAGGAGTTGGCAAACTATGGTATGAGGGCTGAATCAGGCCTGTTGTCCATTTTTGTAAACAAAGCTCTGTTGGAATGAAAGCCCACGTCGCATGCTGTCTATGGTGTGGCTCCAGCAAGTTACCACAGCAGGGTAGTTGTCACAGAGACTGTATGGCTCACAAAACTCAAAGTATTTACTGCCTGGTCCTTTGGAGAAGCAGCATGCCGACTTCTGACCTATGTCTTTGCAAAGTGTGGTTCCCTAGAACAGTATCATTACTTGGCAACTTGTTAGAAACTGAAATTTTCAAACCCCACCCTGAGCTACTGAATCAGAAGCTCAGAGGAGAGTATCTAGTAATCTGGATTTTTAAAATGTATTTTAAAATATTTTCATTAACAGATAAAGATCATATATACATTAAAATTATGCAACATGATAACTTGATATGCATATGTCCTGTGTAATGATTATCATCACAAAATTATTTACTGTTAATTATCAGTCACCACCCATGCAATATTTCAGGATTCTCAGAATTTGTTCATCTTGTAACTTAGTCTGAATTCCTTGATCAGTATTTCCACTAATCAGAATTTTTAAATTTTCAAATATTTAATTGACAAAGATTGTATCGATTCAAGGCATGCAATGTGATGATTTGATGCACATGTATATTGTATCATGATTCTCACAGTCAAATTAATTATGTTCATCATACCCACACTGAGCATTAGATCCCCAGAGCTTGTTCATCTTATAACTGACAGTTTGTATCCTTCCATCAACATCTTCAGTAATCTAGATTTTAACAAGCCTGGTTTGTTCGCACAAGAAAGCATGAGAATCTCTGAGTTCTTGCCATTGAATCTGAGATTTTTCATTCCAAGGCAAGACACTAAGCCCAGAAAAAATGGCGAATCTACTGTTTATCCACCAATCTTCTCCCATGTTATAAACACCTGTACCTGGTGGGCTTCCAAGGAGGAGAGTTCATCAAAGGTTGTGCAAGTAAGTGTTATTGCCCCCAAGTACTGGTATTTGGTGATATTTCATTGGCTATGGTAATGATACCTGTTGGAAGTTACCTGGAAATTTGCATCATTCCTTGTGTGAACCATCTCATCACATTCGTTGCACATTTTTCTACTTGGACTACCCAATACTTTGCATAAATTCTTTGTATTTAATGCCATCTATGCTTTACATTATCTGGTACATTTCTTTACTAATTTGTAAGTTGTTTTATTGTGGATTTTGATAGGAAAATGTTTTCAACTTTTATGTAGTCACTCAAGATACTATTTGTGGTTTCTGTGATAATCTCTTCTCCATTTTCTAACCTTTTCTAGCAGATCTATTAAACAGACGTTTGAGTCCAGAGTTCAGGGATTAACCTCTTGTATTGCTCTGTGGAAGAACCTTCACATCTATCTTCCAACTCATATCATTCAGCTATTGAGCTTCTTTATTGTTATTTTGGCAATGTTTTATAAAATTTCCAGAAGTTCCTTTCATTTTGCAGTAACTTGCTTTTTCATAGACACAATAATCTCAAAATTATTTTCTGAAAAAAAAAAAGAAAGAAAGAAAGCAAAATGCCAGGGATTTAGTGCAGTGGTATAAGCACCTACCCGGCAGGCACGAGGTTGTGAATTCGATCCCTGGTACAAAAAAAAAATTATTTTCTGAAGGTGTTGAACTCTTTAACATTCCGCCCTCCCCCCACTCCGCCCCAACTGTTTCCTTACAGATCAGCTCTAGTTAGTTAACCTTTAGAGCTTTTCTTGAATGTTTTGGTCTTAGTTGTCTTTTTTTTTTCTTTTTCTTTTTTTCTTTTGGTACCAGGGATCCAACTCACTACCTCACGCTTGCCAGGCAGGTGCTGTGCCACTAAGCTAAGTCCCTACCTGTCTTTTCATTCTTGAATTTGAGAGTTTACTCTAGACCCAAGATTGGCAAATTATGACCATGGGTCAAATTCAGTCCATCTGCCACTTGTTTCTATAAATAAAGTTTTATCAGAACACACCCATACTCACTCCTTTATATACCATTTATGGGTATTTTTCTATGACTGGTTTTGTGCTGCAGTGGTAGACCTGAGCAATTGCAACAGAGAATTGAAGTACAAAGTCAAATGCATTAACTCTCAGACTCCTCACAGGAATTAGCGTTTGCATGAAACTGAACAAAAATTTTTCATACCAAACAGAAGAAGTGCCTCACAGGTTCCTTGCTTTTCATCTGGTCTATTCACAGGCTAGGGTCTAAGAACTGACTGTAGGGAAGTGTCCTGGGCAACGTGGGGACAGAGGGCAGGGTGGGTGTTTTAACTTCTGAGTGAAGAGGCTCAGTTTCACCTGCAAAGAGTAATTTTGTGCACAGACCTGTTTCTTCAGTCCTAAGTCCACTTCAGCAGGGGCCCCTGTTACAACTACTACTTCAGAGAGTCATCTTGTATGTAAATCCTTCTAAAGTGAAAAAAATTTCACCCCCCTCTTTGTAAGTATTAGGAGGGGAGAAAATTCTCAGGCTCATCTGGCTTTCCCTGAAGCCCCAAAATTTCATCTGAAGAAGGTCCCCTATACTGAAAGGGAATGTCTTTTGAAAGTCACTCCTTAGACTTGATCCAGATGGTAAATGACCTGACCAACTTCTTCTCATGGGTGAAGACAGTAGAAAGGAGTCCTGCTGGCCCTGCTGCCTGCACTGTAGATCTCATCTTATCGACTACCCTAGAACCCCTTCAGCAGAAAACTCCCTAGGACAGGAGCTCTCAGACTTCATGTACACCAGAATCTCCTGAAAGGCTTGTTAAAACCCAGATTATTGGTCCCACTCATAATATTTCAGATTCAGCAGGTCTGGGGTAAGATTCAAGAATGTATAATTTTAACTGGTTTCCAGGGGCTTCTGACCCAGGAACCTCCATCGTAAGCCCTAACTGGAAAGGAATAGGTCTGACCTGTGGAATACCTCTTCTCATTTTGGCTTTGAGCTATAGTCACCACACACACACACACACACACACACACACACTTTCCATCTTCCTGGATTTTATCAGTTTCTGGTACACTAGTGATACTTATTTGTTTTCTGGTAGATTTTATTCTTTCACTACTTTTTCTTAACACTTCCCTAGACATTGAGAAGAGGAAAGGAGGTAAAATCGGGCATTTCATCTTGTATTGTGATCTAATCTTTGGGATCTCTGCCCATTCATTTATGCTTGAAAAAGACTTCTTGCATTCTATTGTTAGTATTTAATGTGTTAAAGATCACCCATTGCAATTTATTTGAGAATGGTAATTTAACTAGTGTTTTTTCCAAATACTTAACCATTTGTCCTAATATCATTTATTGAATAATCATCCTTTTTCTCACTGATTTGTGATGCTGCTTTTAATGTATACTAAGTTTGGGATTGATTTCTGTGCTATCAAATCAATTACATTGACTTGCTTGCCAATAGTTTTGTCAGTGCTCACTACTTTAATTATTGAAGTTATACTATCTGTTGTGCAAGCTCTCTTTCATTAGTCTTTACTTTCAATATACAGTACTCCTGGCTTTTTTTTTCTTTATCTTTAAAATCATTCTGTTGCACTCGCTTCTCTCTATTTATCTTGGATTTTTTTAACTAAATATTTCATAAATCTATTAAGTATTTTGTGAAAGACTGGTATCATTTTTCCAATGCAAATATATTATATTAATTTATTCAAGACAGTTTTATATAGCTCAAATTTTTATAGCAAAAAAGTCACATATTTCCCTAGCTATCTTAAATTTTTTGGTAAATTATGAACTGGTACTTTACATTTTTCATTACAGTTTCCCATTTCCATTTTGAGAGAGATTTGGGGGATGAAGCAGAGGGAATATTTGCAAAAAGATCATTTTTTGTAATAAGAGAATTTGATATAAATTGGGGATTTTGGCTCATGAAAGTAGGTGTTTATTTTTTATTTCAATTTGTTTGAATTAATAGTGATGCTTGGCTGTTCTTTACCTAAAACCCATATACAATTTTTTACAATAAAACAAGAAAGAATGTTAAAAACTAATAATAACAGAAACATAATTCGTAGCTGAGCTGCCCTTCCACATCTGGGGACAATGGGGTGTAGCAAGCATATGACTGACCCATTCCCCTTCTTTTGCTACTAGCCAAGGTCGATGCATTCAGTGCCTGGGTGTTACCAGCATCTGTCAGCTCCTTATCAATCTTCTTTAATTTAGTTGATGTTCCCAAATGATCTTTCCAATTTTGGATTATGTTTTGCATACTGCCTTTAATTCACATAATAGGATGCATCCTGATTCTGAAATTCAGTCAGGCATGCTGTGAACAATGTAGAATAATAACATTTTTATATTATTACTTCATCATACTTGGAGTTAAAATTTAAAAACTATCTATAGGCATACAACTATATATAAAACCTGGGGGAAAAAAGGTTACTTTAGAAAATTAGACAACCATAAGTCTCTCCTCCCTTTAGAACAAGGAAAAGAGAACAAACTCTCAAAGCCTAAAGTATCATAAGAGCTGTGATAACATCAAAGATAAAGCATGTCATTATTTTGTATGCTCCAAAGAGGGAAAATTGTTCTACTGCATAAATTATGTCATACTATTGATTGCAAGATGCATTCCAGTACTAAAGATTTTTAAAGGAGGGGGGAATATGTGGTTCTTAGAATCAGTGATATGTTAGAATGCTTTAGATTGTAATTAATAGAAATCTGATTCAGAAATATGTTGGCTTGTATACCCGAGATCTCACAAGAAGGACTGGATTCAGGAAGAGGTTGATCCAGAAGTTAAATATTGTCATTAAGCACTCACTTTCTTATAATTTCATTCCAAGAGTAGTTCTAGTTTCCTTTTTGGGTAAAACACAGATGCCAATAGCAAATGGACTATAGAGTCCTATGTTCACATAATGACAAAGACAAATGACTGTTTCCTAAATAAATAAATAGAAATTTCCCACGTGTCCCTAGCAAACCTCTCATTGTATTTTCATCACTGTAATTCCAAACTGCAACTCTTGACCTTTCCTGAACAAGCTGCTGTCTAGAGTGCTGCTGTCCAGTAGGGTAATGACCTGCTGCTCTGCTCACCTGAAGAGCCAGATGGGGCCCTCTCTCCAAAATGGGGTTCAAATCTTGAGACCGATGTGCCTCACGCAGACCAAGAGGGGATGAGAAGGTTCCCAGCTGACAGAAGTGAGGCTCTGGGCACAGCCGGGCAAGTCTCTCAGACAGGTCCACAGTGATATGAGAGAACAAGGGAAGGAAGCTGCCTGGGTTTTATCCTCGCTAAGGTGGGCTAAGCTAACAGAGCTGGGGAGAGGCGAGGGTTTGCACCCATAGGAGGGCTGCCCAGGCTTTCTTATCTGCTTGCTCTGGTGTGGGGCACAAAGGGAAAAGGGAGGAGTGAGGCTTAAAACTGCCAGAAGCCAAACACCAAAACATAGTGAGACTACTTACTTCACTTGCCAAAGATGGTTGTTGAGGTTGAAATTAATAAAAGCTAAATGAAATTCTATTTATGTTTTAGTTACACTGTACACATTTTATGTCCTCAACAGTTACACTGAGGCAGATCTTGCATTTTCACCACCCCAGAAAATACTATTGTGTCACATTGGTCTAGCGTGCCAATTAGCAAACCACAATCTACAAGAACCCAGCTTGGTGATGCATGCCTGTAATCCCAGCACTCTGGAGGCTGAGGAAGGAGGGTTGTTGCAAGTTTGAGACCAACCTGGGCTACACAGTGAGCTCAAGCCCAGCCTAAACTGCAGTGAGAGCTTGTCTCAAAAAAGACAAAAAAAAAAAAAAAAAAAAAAAAAAAAAAAAAAAAAAAAAAAAAAAAAAAAAAGACAAAAAAAAAATCTACAATCCACAGGCCAAAGTCCTCCCAGTTTTTATTTTTATGTAGAGAATTAATTAAAAGTGGCTTTGACATTTTTAAATGGTTGGGGAAAAATAAACAAGAATGACATTTTGTGATATGAAAATTATATGAAATTCAGACTTTAATGTTCACAAACATAGTTGTGTTGGAAGCCAGCCACTCTCATTTATGTACACGTTTGTTGTCAGTGCTGCTTTCACATCACAAGAGCATGAGATACTGTGATGGAGATTGTATGAGCACAAAAACCTACACCGTGCACATTGTAAGCTTTTACAGAAAAAATTGAATGACTCCTAGCCTAAAAAGTAGAATGATCCTTATCCCATTAAACTTGCTGAACTGGGAGGTTGGTGGGGTCAGATTCCTGGAGTCTCAACATCTGTAATGAGGTGGGAAGGGTCCTTGAACAAATTCAAAGATCTGTTAGGAAGGAAAAAGCAGAGTGGGATGCTGCATCGGCCATCAACAATGCCCAATACACCTAGCACAAAGCATGAACTAATGTTTTGCCTCTGAATGGAAATGAGCTGACAATCTTCAGTGTGAAAATTCTACTCATAAACCAATACCACTTCTTGCTAAAGCACCACCACCTTTCCACACTGTGACACAATGCTTTGATTCTGTTTTCTGTTCTTGATTTCACTCAAGATTCATATTCTCTCAGTCTTAAAAAAATTATATTTACTCGCTTATTTCATTGTTGTTGTTGCCAGTCGTGAGAGGTAATATTTCAAACGAATCTTGGTGCCACAACCTCCATCCTCATTTTCTCCTTCTTTGTATCTCCAACTTCCCCACTAACACCATGGCCTCCTATTTTTCTGTCAATTACTTAAATTTCTTACTTTTAAAAAGGCACTGCCTAATGAACTTTGGTCAGATAATTTTAAAAAGGGATAGCTAGTAAAAATTCAGGAGTTTTTAGACATTAGGAGTCATTGGTATTTTAATCTATGGAAATTTGATCTCTGCCCATTCATAAACTGACACTTCAGAATAGGACACACATTCTAGAATATGCACTACAGTAAATTTAGCAATCCAAGGTCTGAAGAAAAGCTGTTAAAACATACTTTAAAATTAGTTTTATTTTTTTAGAGCACTTTTAAATTGACATCAAAATTAAGCAGAAAATACAGAGATTTCCTGGTTCAGAAGTGACATATTGGAAAATGATTACATCATAGGTCACTGACCCACTGATGAGTTTATGGGTGATGGTCAGGTTGGAGGAAGCAGGTCACTGGGACGTGCCCGCAAAGGGTAAATCTTTCCTCTGTCTCTGTTCCTGCTTTCCACTTCCTGGGTGCCGTGGGATGAGCACATTTCCCCCAGCTTGCCTTTCTGCCTTTCTGCCTTCAAGTCAGCCAACCAGGGACTGAAACCATGAGACAAAATGAAACTTTTCTCCTTTAAATTGCATATATCAGGTAATTTGTCCCAGGAATGGAAAAACTGACCAATACATTCTTGATCCCACACATATATAATCTACCCACTGTCAACAGTGCCCACCAGAATTGTTTATTTCTTACAAGTAATGAAACCACGTTGACACGTTATAGTCAACTACGGTACATAGTTTACATTGGGATTCACTCTTGGTATTGTACAGATTATCGACTCAGAAAAATGTGTAATGACATATATGCACTGCTGTTATATTATCATGCGGACTACTTTCACTGTTTTAAAAGTTCTCTGTCCTCCACCTATGTATCCCGCCTTTTCTTCCTCCAGTAAAAGGTTGTGTGTCAAATTCAGGCAGCTGAAATGCCTGGATTTGTTTCTGCATCCTCTATTCTGTTCTATTGATCCACAAGTCTGCTTTTTGTTTGGTGTTTGTTTGTCTGTTTGTTCTAATTTGTTTTTGTTTTTTGCCAATATCATGCTGCTTTTAATCACTTTGTAGAATAACTTGAAGTCCAAGGTGGTGATGCTTCCTACTTTTTCTTGTTACCCAAAATTGCTTCTTTATTCTGGGTCTATCCTAGTTCCATATGAATTTTAGGACTTTTTCTTTAATTCAGTGAGAAACGATATTGATATTTTGATTGGGATTGCATTAAATCTTTATATTAGTTTTGGCAGAATGGCCATTTGACTGTATTTGTGCCACCAATATCCAGGAACAAGGGATATCTTGTCATTTGCTGATGTCCTTTTGAATGTCCTTTTTCAGAATACTATAGGTTCTTTGTGGAGGCCTTTCACTTCCTTGGTTAGGTTAGTTCCTAAGAATTCCATTTTTCTCGATACTTTTGTGAAGTGTATCATTTCCCTAGTTTCTTTCTTGGTAAGTTTACTATTTGTGTATAGGAATGTTATTGTTTTTACTATTGACTTTGTATCCTGCTACATTTCTGAATATGATTATTAATTCTAGCACTCTTTTGGTGGAATTTTTGTGTCTTCTATAATACAAGATTATGTCATTTGCAAATACGATCATTTAATGTTTTTCTTTCTTGTACATAACCCTTTTCTTTCTTTCTTCTTCCTAGTTGCTTTGGATGTTTTGAGAATTATATTTATCAGGACTAGGAATAGCAGACATCTTTGTCTTGTTCCTGATTTTAGAAGGGAAGCTTTTAGCTTCTTTCATTTAATATGATGTTGGTCATCAATTTGTTATAAATGACTTCTATCAGACTGAGATAAGGTCCTTCTATATCTACTTTCTCCAGTGGTTTTTTTTTTTTTTTATCATGAAAGGATGTTGGATTTTGTCAAATTCTTTTTCTGCATCTATTAAAATGATCACATGATTTTTGTCCTTGCTTCTGTTTCTATGATGTATTACATTTATTGATATCTGTATATTGAACCATCCTTGCATTATGGAATAAATTCTACTTGGTCATGATGTATGATCTTTCTGATGATTTGTTGCATTCTGTCTGCCAATATCTTATTGAGGATATTTGTGTCTGTGTTCATTAAAAAGACTGGCCTGTAGTTCTCTTTTTTGGTTAAGTCCTTTTCTGGTTTTAGAATAAGAGTAATGCTGGTTTCCAGGAATGTCTTTGAGGATACTCCTTCCCCTTCAATTTCATTAAAGAGTTTGAGGAGTGTTGGCTTTATATCTTCTGTAAAGTTCATGCAGAATTCAGCAGTGAATCCACCAGGACCTGGGCTTTTCTTAGTTGGTAATTTTTAAATTACTTCTTTGATTTAATTATTCAGGATTTTTATATCTTCTTGGTTTGGCTTTGATAGTTCACATGTATGTAGGAATGTACCCATTTCTTCTGAACTGTCCATTTTGTTAGTGTACAGGTTCTCAAAAACATTACCAGTGCTCTGTATTTCAGTAAAATCTATTGTGCTTTCAACTTTTTCATTTCTAATTTCATCGGTTTGGGTATTTTCTTTCACTTTTGGGGAAGATTGGCTAGAGACGTATCAATTTTGCTTATTCTTTTAAAGAACCAACTTTTCAATTCATTGATTGTTTGTATTTTTTTTAGACTCAATTTTACTAATTTTTTCTCATTTCTTTATAATTCCCTTCCTTGTACTAGCTTTGGATTTGGGTTGGTCTTGTTTTCTAGGATCTTGAGGTGCACCATTTCCTTTTTTATTTGAGTTCAGGCTGTTTTTCTCATGTGGACATTCACAAGTATAAACTTCCCTTTGGGACTGCTTTCATTATGTCCAATAGGTTCCATTATGTCGTACTGGCAATATCATTTGATACTAGGCACTAATTTCTTTCTTGATTTCTTCAATGACCCACTGATTATTCAAAAGAGTATTGTTAAATTTCCATGTGTTTGCATAATTCCTGTGACTTCTTTTGTCAGTGATTTCTAGTTTAATTTCACTATGAGTTGATCATATGTATGATAATTTTGATTCTTTTCATTTACTTAGGAATACTTCATGGGGCTAACATGTGTCCTGTTTTGGAGGAAGTCCCATGTGCTGCTGAAAAGAATGTGTATTCAGTTCTTGTTGGGTAGAACACTCTGTGGGTATCAATTATACCATTTGTTTGAAGGTTTTATTCAACTCTAATATTTCTTTGTTAATCTTTTTTCTAGTTGATCTCTATGTGAGAGTGTGGTGTTGAGGTCCCTCATTTTAATTGTGATGCTGTTTATCTGATATTTTATGTTGATTATTGTGTGTCTTATGAAGTTGGGGATGCTGATATTTATATAATTATTATCTCTTCCTGTTGAATTTTTCCCTTAACAAATATGTAGTTACCTGTCTCTTCTGATCAGTTTTGATTTAAATCTACTTTGTCTAAAATTAGGGTAGCCACACCCACTTTTTCATGAGTTGCCATTACATGGAATACTGTTTGCCATCTTTCGATTTTAATCTATAATTTTTTTAATTAAATGTGTCTCTTGTATGCTGAATATCACTGGGTTTTGTTTCTTGATTCATTCTGCTAACCAGTGTCTTTTGATTGAGGAATTAAGACCATTCATGTTGAGACTTATTACTGAAAGTTATTGATTTATTCCTGTCATTGCATTATTTCTCAGTTGCTGAGTTCCTTATTTTATTTTTCTTTTGCTTATCTGCTCACTTTGCCAGATGTATTCATTCTATGTGATTTATTGGCATTGTTGGCTTTATTGTCTCTAGGATATCCCTTCTTTGTTGTAATGCTGTTTGGATGATCGTGAGTTTCTTGAGGTGCTCTTTACCTCATTTCTCCATCAATTTTAAAGAGCATATCAGTAAGATACATGAACTTTGTAGGATATAAAAGTCTGAGTTAGAAGACATTTTTTAAACTTGAAACACTTCATTCTAAGCCCTTATGGCCTTTAAGGTTTGTCTACTATAATTCTAATAGATTTACCTTTATAAGTGATTTATTGCTTTTCTCTAACATCTTTTAAGATTTTGTCATGGTGTTGGACTTCTGGTATTTTAACTATAATCTGACAAGAACAGACTTTCTTTTAGTAATGATTATTTGGCATTATGCATGCCTCAGTTGTCTATATATTTATTTCTTTCTGTATATTTGAAATGTATTTTGGTATTACTTCTATAACCAGGATTTTTTTATGCCATCTGTGCTATCTTCTGATTTTCCACTTATTCCAATTAATATTGGATTAGTATTCTTTGCATAGCCTAGCATGGGTCCATTCTTCATGTTATTATTTTTAAGGTACCTTTAAGCAGTTGGTTTTTTGAAGCATCTCTATCTTCTAATTCTGAAATTCTGTCCTCTTTTTGGTTGCTTCTGCTGCCCACACTTTCATTATAGTTTTTAATCTCCTAGATTTCTAACTGAATTCTTTTCATGGAGTCTAATTCTTTGCTAAACTGGTCATTTGTATCATTTTGTTTAGGTCAGCAAGCTTTTTACTGGACTCCTCTGAAACCACCCGGATCATTTTATTGTTTCTGCTATCTGTTAAGCTATATCTTCTATGATTCCACTGAGCACCTCTTAATCTCCTCTGTTTCCTTTTGAACGATTCTGTGGTTTTTTCTATTCTTTCCTTCTGTGGGTCTTGGATGATTTTGGTGGGGAGTTGGCTGTTTTGTGAGACATTTTGTTGCATTCTCTTCTTATGTTTCTGTCTTTGTTTTGTGCTGAAGTGTGTGGGTGTTTATAGTGGAAAGACTCTTTTTAGTTAGCCTACTTTTAAGTGATGCACTTTGAGCATGGGTAACTCTAGTCCTTTGCCTCTGCCCCGAGACCCAACCACCCCTGTTAATGTGGGAGAGGAAGATGTAGAACAGTTGGCCCAAATCTTAGTCCTCTGGGAATGGACCACATTATTGTTATGTCATAAAAGTAATTTGAGGGTTGGTTTATAGAAGAAAACCCAGTAATAGCAACAATTTTGTGACCCTGGCAATATCAAGCAAATCAACTATAGTAGTGTCATTTAAGACAATTTGGATATTGACATACCATGGGATAATGATGTCCTCTCTTGTTTTTAACACTAGCAATTTGTTTCCTATTTCTCTCTCATTTTTCTTTTCAATTAACCTTGCTAGAAGTTTATCGATACTATTGTGCTTTTTGAAGAAACAGCATATGATTTTATTGATTTTTCTCAATTGATTTCTTGGTTCTAAATTCATTCATTTCTACTCTAACTTTCATTACTTTGTCTCCTGTTTTCTTTAGATTTAATTTACTAGTCTTTCTCTAGTTTCCTAAAATTGAAGCTCAGATTGTGTTTTAGGTATTTTCTCATTTTTTAAATATAGATACTTCATGCTATAAATTTCCCTCTAAGAACTGCTTTTGTTGCATTTCCCAAATTTTGATTTTTTTTATAACTTTCGTTTGACTCAAAATATTTTAAGAATTTCTCTTGAGATTTCTTTTTTGATCCATGTATTGTTTAGGAATATGTTTATTAATCTCCAAGTATATTTGAGTTTAGGTGCATACACATTGCTGTTAGGTGCATACATATTAAGGGTTATTATGTCATTTTTAAAAATTGGCCCATTTATAACTAGATAATACCCACCTTTATGTGTGATGACTTTCCTTGTTCTGAAGTCAGGCTTGTCTAAAATTAATGTAGCGACTCTTTGCTTTTGGATAGTGTTTGTATGGTTTGGTTTTCTCTATTAATTTCTTTTCATTTATATAAGTTTTTATATTTGAAGTGTGCTTCTTCTAGACAACAGATAAGTGGACCTTGTATTTTTCACCATTCTGACAAAATCTTTTAATTCGTGTATTTGCCACTGACATTCAAAGTGATTATTTATATAGTTAGATTAATATCTACCATATTTGCTCTGTTTTCTGTTGGTTGCCCTTCTTTGTATATAGTTTTCCCTCCCATTTTATTATTATTTTGGTTGGGCATTTTATATTGCTATATTTTCTATCTCTTTCTAATGTATCATTTATACTTTCCTTTTATTCTTTTTTTGGGGAGTAGATACTCTAGAATTTGCAATATACATTTACAATGAGTCCAGATTAGTTTTCAGATAACCCTATATTATTTTATAGATACTATGAGCACATTACAACATAAAAACAATCCTAATTCTTCCCTCTCAACTCTATTATCATTTGTCATTCATTTTACTTATATATAAGCATACAGCTAGTGCTGGCTGGTGTAAATAACTTATATAACCAAAGTTGCTCCTGGCATATAACCACTGCTGTGTGTTTTGGTATCAATGTAGACTGCCATGGGGCTGGCAGGAGACTAAGCCACCAAGAAGACTTGAGAGAATGGGCTGGCTGGAGGGCTCGGGGCTGGTGTGAGTGTACGGTGGCTGGGGGCTACAAAAGCAGCTGAACAAAGGGACTATGGCTAAGCAGCTGAAGAAAGGGTGCTTAACCCAGTCTACAACTCTGTGCCTCTTCTTCAGACTGCCTGAGTCTCAAGGAACCTCACAAGTTTGAACTGGTGATGAAACAACAATTTCACAGTATATGTATAGAATTCTGGGTTGGGAAGGCATATTTCTGTCAAAATTTTAAACATTTCTCTCTACTGCCTTTTTGTTTGCACAGTTTCTGAGAAGTCAGATGAAATTCTAATCCTTTTTCTCTTTATAATAGTCATTTTGGGGTATTTTTTCCTTTAAATTATATTTCCTGTAGTTTGAAAAGGATAGGCTCAGGTATTGTTTTTCCAGCATTCATCCTGCTTAGTGATCTCTGAGCTTTCTGGAGTTGTCTGACATTGATTTGGGAGAATTTTTCAGTCATTATTTTAGGGCACATTTCTCCTGTTCTTTTTTCTGCTCTTCTTCTGGTATTATCATTATAGTACCTTACACCATTTAGAGTGATCCCCAAATTGTTGAATTTTGTTTTGTTTTGTTTTCCTTTTCTGTTTTGAAGATACCCTCACACTGAGAGATTCTTTCTTCAGTCATGTCTGTTCTACTAATAAATCCATCAACAGCATTCTTCATTTCTGGCATGATGTTTTGATCTTTAGTAGTTGGCTTTTTGCTGTTGTTGTTCTTTGAGATTTTACCTCTGCTTGCATAGTGTCTACTTTATCCACTGGAACACTTAGTATATTAATCATAGTTATTTTTAAATTCCTGGTCTGATAATTCTAACATCCCTGCCATATCTTAGTCTAATTCTGATGCTTGTCCTTTCTCTTCAAATCATGTTTTTTTCTTTTAATATTACTTGCAATATTTTTCTTGATAATAAGACATAATGAGCCGGGCGTGGTGGCGCACGCCTTTAATTCCAGCATTCAGGAGGCTGAGGTAGGAGGAGGGTTGTGAGTTCGAGGCCGGCTTGGGCTACTACATGAGCAAGGCCAGCCTGAGCTACATAGTGTGACCCTGCCTCAAAAAACTAGGGCCGGGAGTTTGGCTCAGTGGCTTAAGCGCATGTCTGGCAGGCGCAAGGTTGTGAGTTCAATCCCCGGTGCTGCAAAAAAAAAAAAAAAAAAAGACAATGACCTTGATAAAAACCACTGTAAAAAGCATTTTAATAATGCACAGTAAGGTGTGGCAGAGAGCAGGTGCTCTGCATTCTGTGATTAGGTCTGTCTTCTAGTTAGCCTGGGCCTCTGGACTGTGAACTTTACAAGCACACGTATCAGTCTCTTCACTGCATTGCATTTTGGTGAGACAGCATTGCTGGAAAGAGATGGAGTTTGATATTTCCTTTTTCTCAAGTTCATTAGTCTTTGATAAACTCCAGCAAGTTAGATTGTGAGTTTGTTTCCTTGTTGAGAACAGAATGTTGTGGCATGTATCAAAATAGTTCCTTTTTCCCTTCACCTATTGGAAATATGAATTGGTTTTTCTCTGATAATTACTGTGAGGACCTGTTAGAGCTCCAGAAGATAAATGGTGGGAATTCTCTGATGACTTGAGTCCCCTGAATTCTCTGATGACTTGAGTTTTTAACTCTCAGGCTTGTCCACATTCAGCCTCCAGTAGTTCATTCATCAATTATAGTTTAGTTTTACTCACGCCCTGGTTTCTGGAGAGGCCTCTGGCCTGGTAAATTGTGCTTCTGTGTCTTTACCTGTGTATTTTATAAGTTGGGGTCAGTAGTTTGACTTTACCTCTCTAACAGGCTTAAGTGCTGCAAAGTTTTAAACTTTTTTTTTTTCGGAGTGTTGCTTGATGTTAGGATGGAATGGTGCATTTGTGGCAAATCAGCATGTGTGCTGCAGTGGGCTGTATCACTGATAGCTCTATAAGGTTCACCATCACTGGACTGGTATCTTTCAAGGTCCTCGCACAGTGAGTCAGAAACTTGAAGTCTTATAACTAGTTAGTGTTTTCTGAGCTTTTCAGAAATGTCATTTGATGTCTGACATTAATTTGAGGAAAATTTGCATTCTATTAAAAATATTTCTTCTGTTTGTTGTGCAAGTGCTTCTATCACAAATCTGCTTAAAATACCATGGTTATGAGCTGAGCGTGTGGCACACACCTGTAATCCCAGCATTCAGGAGGCTGAGGCAGGAGGATTGCTGTGAATTCAAGGCCAGCCTGGGCTACATAATGAGTTCAGGACCAGCCTGAATTACATAGTGAGATCCTGTCTCAATAAATCAAGGGAGACAAAAAAAAAGAAAGAAAGAAACCATGGTTGTGGATACATAGAGTACAGTGTAAATGAACTATAGATAAAATCTTTTCATAATGGATCTCTTATCTAGAGACCTTGAGATAAGTTTGACTCTAGAATTTTTTAACCTTTTTCTGCAAGTGCATTTACTAAAGTGGGATTTCAGTGCCAGTTTGAATACATAAGGGGTCCACAAGCTTTGAATGAGGAGGATTGGCCCTGACTTTATAAATGGTATAAGTCCACATGCTTCTTTCCATAGTTTGCCAATGAATAGTGATTGTGAATATTAAGAAAAGTAAATTGAGAATGGGGAGGGTTTGATTTAACTAGAAGCAGCAGAGGGATGTCAAGTGAGAATATTCCAGTGAGCAGTCAGGAGAAGCTATCATGATATTGATGTTGCGGAAGCTTGGAAACAGCCTATGTGTTGCTTTGATTGCTAATTGGTTTTGAATGGAACAAATTGTGGATTTTAAAATTTGTGGTGCCCCCCAAAGCTATTATCTCCTTTAAAACAAAAACAGAGAATTGTCTTTATTGAAAGCATTAATAGCTTTTGGCAGAAATGGAACTTAAAAACATGCACACACACACACAGAGCCCTGCTGAAACGGCTCACCACCTCACCCTCTGCTAACCGAGGTGGGAGGATTCGCAGGTGCTTCTATCCAAAATGCTGATGTGCATCATTAGAAGGAGGGAGGCTGCCAAGTCCCTGAGGAACAGGCTGTAAGAATCAAATGGGACTGGATTTCAGGAGAGACAGAGGAAACAAAGAAAAGCAAGAGCGTGCTTATGTCTGTTCAGCTTTCTTTCCTGTTCCTCAGAGTGCATAAGGTTTAATCCTCGGGTGGGCAGCAAGGCAGTAAAAAGCATGGCAAAGCAGCTGCTTCCGCAGTGCTTTCTGGGCACACTGAGGGCACATGGCCACATCTGCCTGCTACAGTGCCCCTGAGGCCAGGACAGGGAGACCCTCCCCTGCAGCTGCCCCCAGTTCTACACCCTTAGTCAATAGCCTGGACCACCCAGTTCAAGTCTTTAGTCTCTTCAGCACAATAACAATGGAAGAAGTCAGGCTGGGGAGTTATTCTTCCCCTTCTGCCTAATTGGATTTTATTTGGAAGAAGGAGTCATGGAGAAGGGTCCTGAGATTCTAGGTATCGTCTAAGTATAAATGTTAATACTTTCCTTGCCTCACACATCTGATTCCCTAGTTCGCACGTGCTTTTTTTCTGTATATCCTTTGAAGCTCTTTGAAGACAAAGAAATCTTCCATCCTTTACCCAGAAAAGTTCCACATGCAAAGAGGTCCTTTCAAGTGAGCTTTTAATCACTCCAGAAACAAGTTTGCCCTGTGGTTTCCTGCATGTGGCTGACATACTGCCGGCTATGTTATTCTCAAATTGAAGATGTTATTTCCCACTACCTGAAGATTATGTGTCTAGATACCTCAGAATAGAAGGACTGTGCTGATAACCATATTAAAATCATAAAAATACTATTATGCTTCTCAAGGTAGAGTCAGGTTTAGTTAATCAGAATAGGTTTGCAAGATTTCATTTGTTTCTGTGTTTAAAACAGTGTCAGGCTGACAAGTCTTTTGTTCCCACACTACCACAGTGGCTTCTATTCTAATCTGTGTGATACTGGAACAATACAGATAAGCTAAACATGGATTAATCAATTCTGACTCTTCTGATCTGACTGATACTTTTGCATGGATTTTGATTAATCAGAAATGTATAGAATATTCATGCCTCTTCTCAAGTTATGACAGGTACAGATTTTGTTTTTCATATGTTCAGAATGGTGCCACAATTCAAAGTGTCCCTTTCATCTGACATGCAACTAATTGAATGATTTCTTTTGTGAAATAACAGAATAGCCTGTTGGTTTTATACTTTTGAAATGGGAAATGTGGTTTAGAAAAGCTTCTGTGAAGTGTTATCAAGGGTAAATAAATCTGTAATGATGTAATTCATATCCTTTGTCAGCATAAGAGAATTTCTGGGGTTTTATTGACTTGATAAAGAGAATAATTAAAAAATTTCCAAAATGAACTCTATAGTGGGTGGCAAAGATATAAATCAACAAGTAAGATGGTATCAATTTATGTTCAAAGGGAATATATTTTTCTGTTCTCCAACAGGACCTGTAATTCCAAATTTCTGGAAATTCTGCCAAAGGAAGGATAGGAGAATGGAAAACAGAAGAAGATCCGGTCTGACAAAGATCTTACTGAAAACAAATAGGGTGATTTCCTGATCCCTTTGAAGGTGCATAAAACTGGAAAAAGTGTGACTCTTTAAGACAAAAGCAACAAAAACAACACACACACCAAACAGCAAATTTTATTTAACTACCAGAAAGCTAGAGGATGGCAGGTGTATGGGTGCAAAGAGAGATGAGGTAAGAATATTTTCTTACCTGGAGCAGAGTAAGCTGGACACTAGTAAGAAGAATTTAGCTAACCTGTTAACAAATTGATAAAGACTGAGTGTAGCAAGTACTGTAGAGGAACAGAACCCCCGGGGCCCTCAGAGGTTTGCACACACTTTTAGATTTTTTTCCCACTTACCTTACCACGTGCTTGTACACACAAAACTGTGATGAGAGTCTTGAGAAAGCACCCGTTGAAGGGCACAGTGTGGGAGCTGAGAAGAAGGGCTGCAGGAAAGGGTAAGTCCATTCTACTCAATTTCTTTTCTGTACCGCTCACATGGAACAGAAGTTTTATACTCTGAGTAGGACAGCAAGCACTGTAGCCCTTAGGCACTGATGAAAACCCACTGTAGCTGGGGGGAAATATACTAAAAGTAAACTTTCTACCCTTGAAGAAAGGGTGGAAGAATTGAGAAAAAAAGTCAAAATTCTTACGATTGAGGGATGCAGGGCCTTTGTACATCTGCAGCACTGTCTGAACTGTGGAGAACACCCCTTCGCCATCTCCAGGCTGAGTTAAGGAACAGTGGAGTTCTACTAGGAGAACTACAAGGGTGTCAAAAGGTGAAGGAACAGTGGCGTTCTGCTAGGAGAACTACAAGGGTGTCAAAAGGGGCGCCTTCAGAAGTACAGCCAAAAAGGATACAGCTGAAAAGCAGAGAATGAAAAAAACTATGCGGATCCAGTTCCCATCTAAAGCACAAGTTGTTACTAGAAGAATTTGACACCTGCAGTGCACTATGAGAAGCATAACAAAAATAAATTTCCAAAACAAATGACAAGTGTGAAATAACAGATTTAAGAAGCTTGAAGAATACCAAGCAAGATAAATACCAGCCCCCCCAACAACACACATACATAGCCATATCATATCTAAACTTCTAAAAACCAAAGGCACTGAAAGGGGATTATTTTTTAACCAGAAATCAAACTCAGTAACTTGTGCTTGCTACACAGGTGCTGTTCTGCTGAGCTATATCCCCAGCCTGGTAAGAGGATCTTAAAAACAGCTTATAGAAAAAAATATATATAAAGTCATTGCATGTGGAAGAAAAGTAAAGATGAGAAATACTGTAGACTTTGTGTTACAAACTGTACAAACCAAAAGATATTTAAATGACAGAAGTATTAAAAGAAAAAAATGTCACTCAGAGCACTAGAAAGCTATTCTTTAGAAGTAAAGGTGAAAGGAAGATATTATTAGACAAACAAAACCATAGTATTTATTGCCAGCATTTCTACTTTTTGGGAAAAGTTTTCAAAAGGTTTTTAGGATTGGATTTACACAAAATTAAACTCTCACGTAGAATAAATTTATATTTTCTTACTTTTAAATCTTTTAATAACTAACAGACTACTAGTATTAGTCATCTTTCTTGTTGCTGGACAAGATATCTAACACCTTCAACTTAAAAGAGCAGAGGTTTATTTTTACTGCTGGTTTCAGAGTATTCAGTCCATGGTCAGCTGTCTCTAAAGCAGGAACATCATTGCAGAAAGTCATAGTGGAGCAAAGTTGTTTGATTCACGGCAGCCAGGTATCAGGGAAAGAGAACAGTGTCAGAGTGAACAAAGCAAAAGGCCAGACACAGACCCTAAAGTTAGACCACTGTGATCCACACACGCAGGCCCAGTCGTGTTCTTTACTAATCTCCTGGCAGTACCAAGGTAATCAAGTTTATAATTCAGCTTAACTCTCACAGTAACTAAAGCAAGAAATGATTTAATTCTCAAAACGAATGCAATTTTTAAAAATAAAATTAAATATCCATCCATGATATAGAATTTTCAGTACACTGGGAATAGATGGGAACTTTCTTAACAAGGTAAAAGGTATCTCCTAAGATCCTACAACTAACACCACAGACAAAAACTGAATGCCTCCCTCTTAAAACTGAAAACAAGGTAGGCATTTCCTCTCTTAGTAACCCTACTCAGCATCATAGTACAAGTCCTAGCTAGGGCAATAAGGCAATTAAAAGAAATAGAAAACTCACAGCCTGGAAAGGATTGTTCACAGTTGACATAATTGCCTACATATAAAAACCCAAAGAATCGAAAAAGAGGTATGGTACTCAAACTAGTAAGTCAGTTCTGCAAGACTGCAAGATACATGTGCAGTACAGTGTATAAAAATTACTTGTATTTTTATATATAGAAAATAAAAAATTAGCTTGATATTTATTTATTTATTTATTTATTTTTTGTCGGTACCAGGGATCAAACTTACAACCTCACACCTGCCAAGCAGGGACTTAAGCCACTGAGCCAACTCCCAGCCCTGTAGCTTGATATTTAAAAACAATATTATTTACAGTAGTAACAGGTACTGGATCTGTATTTTCAAGCTGATAAATGATGACAAAAAAAGAAAGAAGATCTAAAGAAATGGAAAGATATAAATATGTTTATAGATTGACTAGATATTGGTCATGTGACAATTCTTTCCCAAATTTGTCTAGAGATTCAAAGAAATCCCAGTTAAAACCCTCATAGAATCTACAGATCTCAAAAAGCTATTTATATTTATATAACAAACCAGAATTCCCAAAATAATTTTGAAAATGAAGAACGAAGTTGCAGGACTCACTCTACCTGACTTCATGGCTTCCTGCACAGCTGCAGTAATGTAGACAGCGAGGTTGGTAAGAGGAAGGCACATGGATCAGAACAAACATCCCGGAAGGGAACTCACACAGAGGTGGCAGTTCAAGTGAAGAAGAGAGTCTTCTCAGTAAACGGTGCTGAATATCTGCATTCAAACAAAGAAAACCATGACCTTATAAATTAATTAAAAAGAGAACATTTTTATGATCTTGTACTATAGCAAAAATTCATAGATAAGCATGACTGATAAATGAATAAATTAATGAACTTTGTAAGGGAATGGAAAACAACTCACATCTCCATGTACAAACTATGGTCTAGCCATACAGTAGAATACTAGTCAAAAGCAGTAATATTTGTTGATTCTTGTTATTTCTTATGCAATTAGGGATCTGTTGAGAAAATCCTTGCCTACACCCATGTCTTTGAGAGTTTTACCTGTTTTATCTTTCAGCAGATAAAGTGTTTCTGTTTAAACATTCAGATCTTTGATCCATTTTGATTTTAGCCTAGTACATGGTGAAAGATACGGGTCCAGTTTTAATCTTCGTCGTGCAGAGCCAGTTTTCCAAGCACCATTTATTAAAGATTCTATCTTCCTTCTAGTGATGTTTTTGACTCCTTTGTCAAATATCAGACAATTGATTAATGGATAAAGAAAATATACATAATGGAATAAATAAAGAATGAAATGAAAGATAATAGGAAATGGGGTGATAAATCTTTTGCAAAAAGGAAGGAGACCAAGAGATGTAAGAAAAGGGAAGGGGAAGGGAATGAAAAAGAATTAAGATGTGTTACTATGCACATGTTCCAAGTCCCCACAAGGAATGTGATCATCATGTACTGCAAACATGTACAAATAAAAATAAAAATTGAAAAAGTAATAATACAATAAGCCATTCGACAGAGCTATCTCCCTTCTTGGTAACTTCCCGAAAGAATTAAAAGCATCATTCCACAGTGACATATACCTACCATGTTTACAGCAGCACAGTTTATAATAGCTAAATCAAGGAAACAGCCCAAATGCCTATATACTGATGAATGAATAAAGAAATTGTGGTTTTCTCTACACAGTGGAGTACTGCTAAGTCATAAAGAAGGATAAGCTTGAGGCATTTCCAGCTAAATGGATACACCTTGAGACCATACTCCTAAGTGAAACAAATTGGACACACATGTGTAAATACCACATTGTTTCTCTGGTATGAGAAAATGGAAGAAAAATAAGGACCAAAATGTATAACAGATATTGGGAAATAGGAAGAACATGTTCAAATGAGAAGAACCAGGGAAGGAGGACAGGGAAAAGAAAGAAGGGACAATAAAAAAAGAAAATAGAAGAGAAAATGGAAACAAAGCTTTTGTAAGTAAGGAGGGGAAGAAGTATTGATAAAAGGGGAGGGGAATGGGAGATAAAAAAGAAAAAAGATATATCATGTACAGGTACAAATTCCCTATGATGAATGCTATCATCATATATAACTAAAAAGTATGAACAAAATAAAAAACACAGGAAAAAAGATAATGAATGCAATAATAAAAACAAACAAACAAACAAAAATTTACCTTTTGTAGTCATTTTGACTTTGGAGAGGAGTCAGAAGTCACAGGGTACCAGCTCAGTGAATAAAGTGGGCGAAGATGCACCGTTGTATGCCGATGAGACTGCCCTTCTGTTGGATGTCTCTAGGCAGCAGGATTCACTATATTTTTTATCACACCTCATAAAGATAGTCACAAAAGAAGACTCCCAGAACAGCTGCAGAAAGAGCTAGGAGGGACAGGATAAGTGTGTTTGAAGTGAGGGAGACTATTTTGGCTGGATTAATGTTAGTGTACCTTTTACTGTAATTTTTTTTTTATTTAATGATTCATTTTAGATTTCAGTCGCACCTTGTAAATGAATGTATGAATGGTCCAGACTACAGATAGGATCCTTTTTGCAATTTCTACACCCCACATAGATGCAAAATAAATGAAACCTGGAGTATAAAAAAACCCCTATGATATACATGCTGATATGAATGATTCACTAGTGCATTTTCCTAAGTGGATACTCTGTGATTCCACTTATGTGACTTTCTGGAAAAGGCAGGACTATAGCTGGAAAACAGATCAGTAGTCATCAGGAGTTGGAAATTGTGGAAGAGCTGACTGGAAAAGAGCAGCATGAGAGAATATTTTGGCATTCAGAGGTTATTTTGCGTCTTGACCATTCTTGGACTTGAATCATCCACGGTCACATGACTATTGAATTTGTGAAAACTCTTATACCATCAATAGCGAATTTTACTGTATGCAAACTTAAAAATAAAATTTAAAAAATGAACAGGGTAGGTTCTGACACCATTCCCAATGACACATTTCCTGTGCTTCTCTGAGGCACTCCTCTTCAAATCATGAATGTTTCTATTAACCTGTGGGTCACCTCCTTTCCTCTTCTCTGATCCAGAAATGCACTGTCCAATACTATAGCACTAGTATGTGAGAAGTTACAGCAATGTAAGTGCATCTAGTTGTAAAATGTATATCATATTTCAAAGCCTTAGTACAAAAATATAAAATATCTCATTTACATATTTATGCTAATTATACTTGAAATATTTATATGTTTTGTTACATAAAATACAACAATAATAGTATTAAGTTATTTTATTGTCTCTTTGTACTTTCTAAATGTGACTTCTAGAAAATGAACGTTGCATGTGTGACTCATATTGCATTTCTATTAGGCAGCAGAAATGTAGAAATTCTTCAATGAATGATCTCTGCTTCTCCAAGCTTGTGACTCTTGGTTCTTTGGAATAGACTGAAATTGGGTTCTGAGACTCCTCCTGAACTATGGATGCTGTTTTCTCTATCACTTTCTGTTCTCTCATCCGCCTCTGACTTTCCTTCCTTTTCTATTCAGGAATACTAATGAAATGAAATGATTATTTTACCCACTGCTGTAGCATTTTGTTTTATCATCAGAGTGCTTTCCAAATTTACTACTGGCATGAGAAAACTTCCATGTCCACATGACCCACCACCACCACCTATGGAAATTCTGCATTATTTTACTGGACCCTAAAGGAATTTGAGCTTGTGAATCTTAAATTGCCCCCAGCTTCCTTGTTTTACAGGTGAAATAGTGGACACCCAGGTTGGGAAGCAAAGTTCACAAATTAGCTTGGTTAGTGCAATAGCTGGAATTAGCTTTGAATGCACTGTCCCTTCCTAGTTCCCACCACTCAAACAAATCTGCTCTCACGGACCATCCAAAAGACCATTACTGTAACAGTAAATCATCAAATACCCTCTTCTACTAATGTGTTTCACAAACCGTCTCCATCAAATGTGCCCTGATAATACTTCCACTATTTCTCCCTCAAGTTACTTGCCATAGTTCATTTAAAACCATCTCCTCCTCCAAATTGATCACTAAGGCTGAATGAAGTTATTTTTGTACAAATTATCTGCTGTCCCCTCCTTTTTTGGAACTCATTTGTGTCACCAGCTGTGAGAATTCTGAACTACTGTAAAATCAAACTCCCAAAAGTCAAAAGAGTTTAATTATGCTTCTTGAGGAATGGGTGAATTATGAAAATTTTTCAGTTCTTTTCCTGTTCTGAGATTCTTACATGTCTGAGCCTTGTCTGAACACCTACTCACAGAGCATGAAGTCTAAGCACAGACTTGGCGTATGATGGAAAATATTACTTCCCAGAAACATTTCTTCCTTTTGTCCATATTTCCATCCAAGTCTGCGTAGTCCTACTCTACCACTGAGATCCTTACTCAACTCACTATGAGAAGATAAATCAAGGCAGACCCAAAGACACTGCTTTCCTCAGTCTGCCCTTGTTTCTGTCCAATTTCCCCCTTTTTGGAGTCCCTTTGTATCAGTCTGGGTCTAATCAGTGTTTCCCCTGTGACCTGAACTAGCATAACTGTAATTTGCATGAGCACTGAGTGTGATTCACTCCCTTTCCCAAATTAATGATGAAGGCATTAAATAAGCCCATCCTTGACAGCCATCACTGCACTTGCCTGCAACCAGATACTTTGTAATTTATCAGTAACCTTTCTCTGTGATCTTATAGCTAATTTTGTAAATAAAATTTCCTGAGACATATCAAATCTTTACCAGCATAAGATATATTACATCTCTTGCCTTCCTCTTTCATCTATTCATAACTCTGTCAGAAAAAGCTGTTGTACGGGAATGATTGGTTTCTTTGACGCCAAAGCCACTTATTGTTCTTGACAGCATCACTCTCCTTCTACTTAGGATGTGTATGTACACACACGTATATTAATACATATTGTTATGGCCAGAAGTGATATTACCTGTGTATTTCCTTTCTTCACTCTCATCTTGCATATCAGGCTATGTTTCATATTCACATCAATCCATTTATCTGGTAGTTTTCTTGGTTCCACACCAAATGCTCGACTAATTTTCCGTGATTACAACGTGAATTTCATCAAACTCAAGGTGCCTGGCCTCTGGACTTTGAACTACATTTTAAATAACACAGACCAAAGTCGAGGAGGTCCTTTCCTTGTCACCCTTAGGGAAAAGTACCAAAAGGGAAGCACAAGAATCCTGGATTCTGCTATTAGTGGAAAAAATTATTCCTATAGAGATACAGAGTTTTTAGAAAATGAAGAGAGATACAGGGTTTTTAGAAAATGAATAGAACTACAGAAATCAATTAAGAATCAAAGTCTTACCTCATTCACATGTGGCCTAAAATAAGTAGAGAAATTTGCCTAAATCTCCTAGACACCTAACTTGTTTTGGTATCTTCTCTTTAAAAAAAAAAAAGAAACAAAGAAAATTTACATTTATTAAAGGCCTGTCCTAGTCAAGGCATTCTTCTAGCCCTCATTTAGTCTACACAACCCCTACTCTAATTTTTATTGCCTTTATTTTATAGATAATATTACAGACACTGCATTTATTGGTTATACCCAAGGCCACAGGGCAGGGTTAGGGCTGGGACTCACACAGTTGGTGTAATTTCAGACACCTGTCATTCCCCACTATCCATACTGATTTTATCTCTCTATGACCACAGATAAGTCTCATAACTACTCTGAGCCCAGTTTCTTTCTTTATAAAACAGAAAGATTGGAATAGCTCATCACTAAGTTTTCTGCTGTGACACTAAGAGCTTTTAAGAATTGAATTAAGAGCAAGAGAAAATCTGGTTGTTGTATAGGTAAATATTGAAGAGAGGGAGAGAGAGAGAGAGGAGAGAGAGAGAGAGAGAAAGAGAGAGAGAGAGAGAGAGAGAGAGAGAGAGAGAGAGAGAGAGAGAGGGAGAGAGAGAGAGAGGGAGAGAGAGGGAGAGAGAGAGAGACCTGTAGTCTCAGTTACCCGGGAGGCCAAGGCAAGGGGATCACCTGAGTCCAGAAGTTCGAGGTCAGCCTCGGCAGCATAGAAAAACTTCACCTCTAAATAAGTTAATCAATTAAAAAAATGCTTAGATTTAAACTTTATGGGTTCCAAAGTGTCATCTCCAGCCTCTGAGTTGCAGTACTTTTCCAGGTGATCACACACAGGGTGTTTGAACAGAAGGCCCAACCTTTCAAGAGACACGGTTTTGTACATTGATATTTTCAGAAATCTTTACCACCTAAAGTATTTAAATTATAGTATGATATTTTCTTCCATTTATGCGCATCCCCCACTACCTTCTTTTGTACATAGTAGACATTATGCTTTTTCATATAATTTGCATCTTTGATAGGGAGAAAATTGCTCTATAGTTATAAGAAATGCCATTACTTAATGGTTGACTATATTTTCTATGTTCTCCCTCCTTCTCTCTCTCCTCTCCCTCCTTCCCTCCTTTTTTTGGTGGGGGGAATAAGGGGAGTATGGAAACGAGGCGTTTGCTTTCAGGAGCTACTATGTTCCAAATTTATAGATACCATGAACAGTGTAGAATTTAAAGAATTTTATGAACACAGCTTCACATAAAAATCCTCTTTATTTCCATGAATTAAAGTCAACCTAAGTCTTTTGATATCCTCTAATGGGCCCCCACCTTAAGCAAGTGTTCCTTTCTTGGCAGCCTGAGTACAATTAAATCTTACCAGGTACATCCCTGCGAATTTTTTTTGATGAATGAAGAAATGTGGGATAGCTGGTAAAAATTCAAGACCCGAGTACTCCTTCAATCATATTGCAATATATATATTTGAGATTTGTGTAATTTTCTGACTTGATTGAGCTAGAAATTCACAGCAAGGGCTTGATTTCCAGTCCATTATCAAGACCAAAAAGGTTCCAATGAGCTTTCTTAAGTATGCAGTTTTCGAGCTCTCTGGATTCTGCTCATCAACAGTAAAGCCATGTTGCAGCTGATAGGCAGAAGAGCTTTGTGCCCTCTAATTTCCACTGCCTGAGCCATGAGTGCATGAGGGCAGAGGACTCTAATACATTGTGCCATCTTGAACCCTTTCCCAAAAGAGCTACCTGGCTCCTTTCCTTTGCTTTGCTCTCTGGGTCATACGAAGTGTTATGCAGAATTCTTAGTGTAGGGAGCTGTCTTAGTTACTTTTCTCTTATGGTTCAGACAAAATATCCAACACCCAAAATTAAGGAAGGAAAGGTTTATTTAGCTCACAGTTTGTGGAGGTTTCAGTCCATAATCAAAAGCAGGGTGGCATGGCACAGGGGCAACAGTTCAAGGGGGCAGAACACAGCAAAAGCAACAAGAGCAAAAGGGGGAAAGAGCAAGTTTCTTTTCCTCCCTTATATTGTAAGCAGGCTACCACTCCCTAGGGTGGGTGCAGCACTCATAGCATCTCTGTGCCCTCCTCTTGCCCAGGATGAGGATGTTTACAAAGTGAATACCCTGGCTCCCTGCTGAGTCACTTAGTTAGACTTCTGAACTCCTCAAATTGACACAATGTATCAACTGTTACAGGAGTATAATAAAGTCTTCATGGGGTTCAGTGTTAACCAGTGTTGCTTAGTGAACACAATGCACATATGGAGGATCTGTTTCATGCCATTCCTTGCAAGGCTCTGAGATAACAGACATCTGAGCTCCTGTCTAGGCAGAGCCTGTACGAACCCCTCCCAAGCCTATGCTCTGCTCAGGCAAACTTACCTAAGAGCCCCTCACCACTGGCCAGGGTTATTCACCCCCCAGCCCTTGAGTGTCCCACAAGGTTCAGCACCTCATCTCCCTTACCAGGCCTGTTATTCATGCAACTGCAAGCATGGAAGAAACATTTGCTAACAAAATGAGAGAGACAAGTTCTAGCTTCTTCTCCTCTAGTTCCTTAACATAGATGGTCACGAAAACAGACAAATACTTTCTTTCCAGTAACTCAAAATGCATATATTTCCTAGATCAGGCCTAAAAGTTATTTTTTAATGAATATGATATTGAAAGCATCACAGTTCAGTTTGAACACATTAAAATTATAAGTGTGATGACTTTTTTGAGATATATATATATATATATATATTTTCACTCTGAGTAACTATAAAAATACCTTAATGTGTTTAGTCAATTTGTTATTATCAGGCAGTTTGTTTTAATTTTTTACTCATAAATGTGACCTGACTGTCTCGGGCTTTGCTAGCCACTGAGTATAAATGCTGTAATGTTACTTTCTCAGCTTAATATTTCTAAGGGTTCGTATTGTTTCAGAAACTTTCTCCTTAAGTGTTTCCAAGGCTCCCCAGGAGTGCTACCTGTGTCCATAGATCATTCCTGGCTCTTGCTTGCTCCCCTGGCTAGCTGACTCAGAACAATGTGTCCCTGATGCCAGTAGTGCCCCAGAGGTGTGCTGTGGACTGGCTCTCTGCTTCTGTTGCACCAAGTCATTGCTGGGCTCTGAAAGTCTGTTAAACAAAGTGGTCCAACCAAAATCTCACTGCTGTACTTCAAAACTCATGATCTCCATCACTGTTACCGCCTAACAAACTGAGAAGGAAAACAGATCTTCTCTGTGCACAGGTAGGATTCCATGGCAAAGTTGCTCAGAGCCCAGTGCACCCAGTGTTGTTATATACTGTAAATTCTTATGCAATGTTTTCCTCTGAGTCCCACACATCCCTAGTAGAGGGTAGGAGGTGCAACCATACCAGTTTTCTGGGATTTGTCTGGTTTTAGCACTGAAAGTTCCAATCCCAGGCAAATTGGAGTGGTCAGTCTAGTAACTGAGGTGATTCAAGAGCTGGTATCAGTCAAAACTCTGAATTCAGGACCACTGCTTTCTTCTAATGATGAGGCCCTGGTGGATAGCCCAGGAGCTTAGAGTAATCTGGATAATTTTTAACGTTCAGTGTTTTCATTACAGCTAGAGCAAAGAACTTTTCAGTTCTGTAATTTTTTACTAGATACCTAAAGTGGAGAGGGAAAGGGCTTATATTTTCTATAAAAAATGTGTGATAAATTTCTATGAAAAGGGCTACGCTGTGGGAAAGGCTTCCTTTGACTACTCATACCCAAGTGTGTGAGAAAGAAGGCAGGGTTTATGTGCCTTTCACCGAGTATTTTCATATGTCAGCCCACCCCCTGTAGATGCATGCATGGAAGGGCCCACCTTTGGAAGAGAACAAAGGGCGATCAAGAGTGTTTTGCTGTAGAAATGTTCTTGCAGTGAACTGCTGCTTTCTGGATGTTGTTTTTTTTTTTTTTTTGAAGATCAGCAAATAAAAGGCTTCGCTGAAACTAGCAATCTCTCCCCGCAGGAAAAGAAAACAAATGCATGTATGGTGGGAAAGATGTTGCCTGAATCCCCTCCATTGAAACTCTGTATTCCAATTATTTTCACATAAACAATACAATAATGAATATCCTTCTTCTTAGACTGCTATGAGTTAGTCTATTACTGTAGGAAAAATCTTTGAAAATGTAGCTACTTTTTGGGTTTTGATTGACTTCAAAGTCTTTTTTTTTTATTTTAAAGGAAAAAAAAAAGGAGAAAAGAAAAACAAAAGAGACACACAAACAACAACTACAAAAACAACAGAAAATCCAAAACAATAATATACACTTTCAAAGCAAGATGATAGGAATTTAACAATGGTTGTAATATTGCATATTGTTATCTTCAAAAGAGTTGCTTAGATTACCGGATATAGACATGCAAAATTGATCTAATCATGTGAGTATTAACCGTTCTTTTCCAAGAACTAATAGAATTAGTAGTATAATCATCTTAGCTATTTTATTTATATATAAACAAATTTTTATCTTTTTTCCTTTTCCCTTCCTTTTCTCCTTTTCCCTATCCTAGTTATTTTTCCCCTTTGAGCAATATTTCACCCTTTCACAATATCTATTGTAGATTTTAGATCTTATTTACTCTTTAAGTTTATTACACTAGTGAGACAATATGGTATTTACACATATGAGTCTGATTTACTTCACTTATGAGTATGGTCTCAAGCCTCATCCATTTACCTATAAAAACCTCAATGCAATCCTTCTTTATAGCTGAGTAGTACTCCATTGTGTAAAAATACATCTTTTTTACCCATTGCTCAGTTGATGGGCATTTGGGTTGTTTCCAAGATTTCATTGTTACAAATTGTGCTGCTATAAACAATGGTACACATATATCACTGTGGTATGACGTTTTCAATTCTTCTTTGAAAATGCCCATAATGCTGGGTCAAATGAAATCTCTAATCCTAGCTTACTTTCTGGTTTTTGATATATTGCCAATTTTCCTCCAAAAAGTCTATCCCAATTTGCTCTTTTTGGTTTACTTTTTAAACTATGCCAAGTATCTCCAGAATAAAAAGAGCTCTGACCTGATTCTGGAAGAACAGAGCATTTCCATGTGGGAGTCTTTGTCAAATGGGAAAGACAGAGGACAGGAGGGGAGCTGGATAAATAGTTCCAGAGCTGCCTGGAAGGCTCTAAAGCCTCTGTGCGTACCTTACATCCAGTGTTTTGTGGTTATTACACTGCACCTTCTCCCAGAATATCCATGCTGCCCTCTGGACACAGTGTTTCTTCTTTCACATCCAAATTTCTGCAAATCTCAGCCAAAGAATCTGCACATGGATGAAAAATAGAGGCCGGGAAAATTCCATTCCCCTTTCCTTATTTGATTCCCACAGAATCTGTGACTGTTGGCCCCAGGAAATAAAAATACGAAAACACCCCAATCCAGGTCACCATTAGCAAAATGAAGCAGTAGTCTAGTTAGCTGTAGAGTGCCCTAGGGAGAGGTGGAGGAGTCTACCTTAGAGAAAGTTTCAGAAACAATAAATATGGAAGACTGAAAGGGTACTTTAGTTCAGTGAGTCATGTAGCCTCTGGTTAGCAGGCCTCTAATTGCCAGGCCCAGTTCCCTAATGAAAGGATGGTTTGTAATTCCCAGAATTGAGCAGAGAGGGTGAAATCAGGCAGAGGGATAAAAGCCATAAGGAGAAGTGTGCAAAGGGCATATCTGCCTTTTTTCAAATTCATGTGAATAAAATGCAAATCGTTTAAAACAAAAAGAATGGCATGTTTGTGTGAACACTTTGTAATTTTGTGTGTGCAAAAGTTATTGGCAGTGATCTGCTCCTCACTGGGAAGTATGGCAAGCAAACCAGTGTCACCATGAGATCTGATTTAAATGCTGAGTGCACTAAATAGACATCCATTTACATAATTAACCATGCAAACAAACACAAATAGAAGAACCAATTCCCTCACTATTGCAAGTCCTTGTCAGGCAGATGGTTGTGATCTTGGTTCTCACTCCCTGAGAGCGGTCAAGGAGGAACTCCTCCAGGACATTTTCTTGAGCATCTTGGACTTGGGAGGGACATACAGGACAAGGAATGACCACATGGGCAATCAGGGCTGAGATAATCCTTTAACTTGAGTGTCCAACTCTCCTGAACAGAGGAAAATATTCCTTGCAGAACATGTAGGAAACTCGGGTTCTAGTCCCAGTACAGGGATATGTCAGCTCTGGAAGTCAATTTGTTTCCAGTTCATGTTTTAACACTGAAAAGTTCAAAAACTGAACACATTTTTCCCATAAGAAATAATATAAAGCCAAATAATTGGTTCTGGGGCCCCAAAATTACACTTATAAATTCATTTTTTCAGGACTAAGGAATTTTACAATGATTTTTTTTTTCTTTCTCGCTCTCTATCATGGTTCTCACAGTTTTTCTCTTAGCGTTACTGCCAGTATCACTAACTTTCTTGAGAGTCATGGTTACAATATTTTATGTAAATAAAGTGCAAAAAAAGCACAGCGATGAATGTATTAACACACTGACACAAGCACTGAATGCTGCCTGGGCAAAAGCAGGGATTAGACTGAAGTGTCACCCCTTTGTGTCCCTGGTGTGACAGGAGCCCTGTCTCCCTTTTGGCCTGTACAGGTTTATTCAAGTCAGATTTGCAGCTCAACTATCCAGCAAAGTTATGAACAGTGAGCAGACTTTGCTGTTCAAGAAGTGGAAAATTTAAGCTTGGAGCCATTTGACAACCATGATATCACTGTGTATCTATCTGTAGGCATTCTTTCTGGGCATTGGTTTCCTGGCCTTTAAAATTAGGCCTTTAAAATTGTCTTCTAAGATTGTCTCACTTCCAATATCATCAACAAAATACCTTTTACTAAGTAAGTAATGTGTACCTTTTTTGAGTTTTGGAAAAGTTGAATTTAAATCCATCCATTGAATTTCTTCAGTCATTATGTAGGAAGTCATAGACTGACATTTGGACCCACTTCTTTGCCTTTTGTTGCTTCAGTGCTACCCAGGTTGGCCTTGGGCAATGGCAGGTTTTCAAGACCAATGGGCATGCGTGAAACCATCTCTTGTCCTTATAATGGTCAAACACACACACACACACACACACACACACACACAATCTTACTCTTGTGCCATTCTTTAGGTTCCCTTGGCTTCTTGAAAGGCAAATTAGATGGTTCTTTGTCGCCTTCACTGCTTTCCCTTCTATCTGCTAAGACTTTCTGAAGTAGCTGTTGTGTTATCATTTAAAGTTTGGATTCTAAATTGACTTCGTCTCCCTCCAATCTGACTCCAAGACTCAACAAAATGAACATCTAAAATAGACACATTTTGCAATGCTATGCTTCCAGTATTGGTACTGAGAAATCATTTGTCAATTTGGTCATGGTCCTGTGAAGTAAGCTATCTTTCCTGCTTGTAGTGTTTCTTGTTCATGTTGGCTTTTTAGCAGTTTTGATTATCATCTCATATTGCTTGAAATTCAATAATTATTTCAGGACTGTTTTTCAGAAGAGGACATTATCAACTTGCAATTACTTTGCCCACATTTTTCATATTAGCCCATTGAGATAATATAAATTTGGGGCCAAATTCCCAAAGCTAAGGCTCAGGCAGGCAAGTGTTCCTCTATGAGGAAGGTTCTTCCACTGAGGGTGTTGTCCTTAGAGTGATACTTTATTTGGAGCCCCAGGCTTTATCTCTAGTACCTCAAGGAGAGTGGCTCCACGCCATCAAGATCATACTTGCTTTTAGGGAAAATGCTAGCTCTACTGCTTTTAAACTATGTCCACACATTCTCCAGCAGGTATGCTTTCAACATGTGGAGTGGACTTAACACTTCCATGTTTTCCCAAAAATAAGATTTAAGCAGAAATCAAAAATGTCAGCCTTAATCAGCCAGTCTTGGCCTTGCCTACATTATAGACTTATCATAAAGCAAGAGAATCATGAGGTATAATCTTCTGCATGATACTGGCCATCATCATCTTAATGACCAGCTATTAATTACAACTAAAGTTTATTTGCTGGATAGGTCTTATTTTCAGCAAAATATGGTTGCTTCTAATGAATAGGAGATGGTGAAAGTGATGGGGTGTGACTTTCAAAACCAGGTCATAAAAAGCATTCCCCCTTGCACTCCTTGTGTTAGAGTTTTCCAGCGCAATAGAGAAGCAAAAAGAAAGAAAAAGAACGCCTTTACTGGGGACATGGAGAGAAGCGCACAGCTCATGCTGGGTACAGAGCGGGCTGAAGGTTATGTGACCTCTGACCCAAAGTGGTGCTTGGAGTGGGCATTGACGATGAGTTAGGAACTGATTGGAATTCTCTTCGCACACATGGTAAAGGAAAGAAGAAGCTGTAATCGGCTCAGGCAAGGAGGAGGCAGTGGCCATCAGGGTAAGTGTCATTTTTGCTTTGGCCTTCCACCATCTTAGACCACCACCATAATGTCCAGTAATTTATACTAGGGCAGAAACCTTTCACCTTGGACCATTCACCCACAGGGAAGCCAGCCGCTACATTGTTGGGATACTTAACCAGTTCTGTGGAGAAGCAGACATATCAAGGACCCCAGGTCTGCTGCCAAAAGCCATGTGAGCGTACCATCTTGGAACCACATCTTCGAGGCCTTGTCACACAGTCAGGAGACTGTAGCCATAATGAATACCTGTACTACAACTTGTAAGCCAAAACTGCCTAATTCACCAGCTTCCAGTTTCTGACTAGCAGAAACTATACAATAGTATTTATCATTTAACATAGCAAATTTTGGAATAATTTGTTACTCAGCATTAACTTATCTCCAGGAATTGTGCTTTTTTTGTCAGCCCTAGTCTCCAATTATTTCTTTTATTGCCAGAAAAGTGATGCTTTAAAAATATTTATTACATTTTATCTGACATTTTAAGGAGTTTTTTTTTATTAGGAGCACTTTTGCCACATCTGGTCTGTGATGTTTGTAGAATCAGAAGTCTTCACATTTGTTACCAGGTCCTGTTATCAAATCTAAAAGTAATGAAGCAGATGTGTTAAACTCATGATGTTTATAAGGATGCAAGTTCCAAGAACCTACTATTTTCCACAAGGTCTCCCTTCCAGGAATGAATCTTGGACCAGAATCTAAGCATGGGAAAACTCCAAAGTCTATGTGTGCTTCATTCCAATTCACAAGGTGCTTTCCATGGACAGAAATGAAAATATTGCAGGCTTCCAAATTAGCTATTTATTCATTGAAAGAGGTGGCCAGGGAGGAGGAATTAGAAACAGACAGAGTTAGAAGGTGAAGATCCCTCCCTCACTGTGTCAGGTTACCGGGAGACTTTTGTGAACCTCAAGAGGGTCTCCTGCCTGTGCCTTGGGACACCAGGTTCCACAGTTGTCTCCTTTTCTACTCTTCAAGATGTGCCCAAGGGGCCCGCTCTAAAACGTTTTAGACTCTGTCTTCTCCCATTACTGCTCATTCACAGAAAACTCCCCATCCTCTTTGAAACCTCCCTTGTCTCAGTCTTTTTGGGAATTGTCCAGTGGAAGGTGCATAGCTAAATGATGAGCTCACAGTATCACACACCCAGATGACCAGTCATTTTATCTTTGGGGGAAGATTTTACATCTTCAAGACAGCAGTAATACTGCCTATGTCTTGCACTTGTGATGAATGATAAAAGCTATTCTCAAGGCTGGGACTGGGAGAAGCCACCAAGAAATCAACTAGCCAGTCTTTCTGGTAAGCTGCACAAGCTGCACGGGTTCCAGGGAGAGAAAAGTCAGATATCACCTCCCGTGAGCCTACTGGCGTGCGGGCTGAGAATCAAATACTGCTGCCCCCTACCCACACCCCCAAGCAACGGGCTGGTACTGAGCACAGGCTGAGTTGACAGCAACTAAGGTACATAAAGCAACCAGATGCTTGTATTGTTTGGTTGATTTTTCAGGCCTAGGGCCAGCGGTCTTAGCCTCTCTTGGGAGGATGACAGTATGCAATATAGCAAATATGGGGGATTTCCTTCTATCTTGTCTTTGATGTCCAATATTATTCTCACTGTTTTGCTTTGTTCTGATTGTTTCGCTTTATTCAATATTCTGTTTTGATTGGTTTTACTCTGTTTTGTTTTTGGTTTGATTTTGCTATACCTGAGGAATGGACAACTATTGGGAAGATAACAAGATATACTATGGTAGCTATTGTTGTTTTCCTAGTATCCTGCCTTGAAATTCTGTACCAATTTTGCTGCATTGTTTTGATTTGCTTTGTTTTGTTTTGTTTTGTTGGATTTTATTATCTATAAAATAAAATAAAATAAAATAAAATAAAATAAAATAAAAACTATTCTCAGGACTTGGCACATAATAAACACTGAAAATGTGGTAGTTATCCAGAAAGTTTAACAAATTTACTTGATGGTGGGTGGCACAGCATGTGGTAGGGAAAGGTTTATTTTTATGTATTTTCCATTTCATTGTAACACAAATGTAAATTCACTGAAAGCAACAGTGTGAGAGTATGTAAAGCCTTTCCTAGGGTCTCTACCAACACTGGGATTTACATCATTAAAAGGGCTATTTAGACAGTTTAAGGCTGCATTTGCAGATGGGATTTTAAGGGTGAAAGCCCATTTGTAACCCTAAAGTATTTAAACAACCCTGCAATTTGATCTTAAATCCCTCAGTACTATCTTAACTCCTCCTGCCTCCTGTCTATCAATCCCAGTCCTACTTGGAGGACCACCTGTCAATTGCTGTAAAAGCTGGGGCTTTGTGAAACCCTCAGCTGTAACCTGATCTCCACAAGTGTTAGAGGGGTAAGGCAGCTGCCACAGAATTTGTAAGTTTTATAGCATTATGCAGTGGTGGGATTCAATGGCATGCCTCTAGAACCTTTCCATTCATTCATTTGCACATTCACCAAAATGTGTGGAGTACTTACTGAGGGCTAAGTCCAGGAAATAGAAAGGGAGTGTGAGGCCCCGTGTCTTCAGGGGGCCTCACAGATCAGCAGGAGGTATAGAGCTGCAAAAACATATTGTAGTGCATTGAACACGTGTGACACAAGAATAGAAACTGACCACACACAGAAGAAAATCACTGGCCATCCAAAGTGGGCAGGGGAAGGAAACGCTTCCTGCAGGAGCCATAGCTGAGTGCTACTAAACGTTTCTCTTGGTTGTCCTGCCAACTCCTGTGTTTAGGTACACTGCCTTCTTGTCACTGGAGGAAATCTGAGGAGGTGCCCCAAAGAGGAGATGGGGATCTCAACTCACCCCCCACCCCAAAGAATGAATTCACTAGTCCCATCACAGAAAAAGAATTTTCAATATGTTTCAGTGGGAGGCACAGAAAAGATTCATTTAGCAGAAAGAACGATCTACTCCAAAGGCAAGGAGGGTGCCCCTGGAGAGAGACTCATTGTGGCGAGAGGCTTGAGGGGTTTTCTGTGGGCTTGGGGGAGGAGACCTGTGGAATTTGTGAATCAGTAGTAAAACGAGAGGAAGCCTGTGCTCAATTTACAGGTGAAAGGCAAGAGCCCATTGACAGGCAGGGGGTTCGCTTTACAGGAGAAAAAGCGTGTGCTGAGTCATTCAATTTTTCTTTTCTTTCTTTTCTTTTCTTTTTCTAAGAATTAAGAAGTTAGAAGTGAGTAGCTGGGAAGGGAAAACATTGTAAACTGTAGTCCTTCTAAAGTACAATGTAAAAAATACGATTTTCTTGTCTCCTTTTTAACCTAATTTTGTTTGTTCTTCCTTCTCGCTGCTCGCATCCTTTGACAGCTCTCCGGGCGACGTCAAACAAGCGCTCCTCTGGGCTCGGCAGCTCCCACACCCAGAGGCACTTTCAGGTCAGCAGTAAGCCGTGCCCCTTCCGCTCTGTCTTGCTTCTCCCTCGCCTCACACCTGGACCCCGCCTCCCAGTTCGCCGCCCCTCCTTCCCCCCGGGGCTCCTCTGCTCTGCGGGTCACACGTAGTCGAGAATCCCCCTCCTCCTGCGCCGCTCAGATCACCTCTCTCCCCGCTTCGCAGGCCCACGAAGCTCCCGGTTGCCTCCCACAGCACACGAACTTCTCTAGTGCCGGGTTGCGAGGCCTCGCCGAGCCCGGGGTGACGCGGGCGCCCCAGCCAGGCCCGGCTCCTCCACCTGCTCCCGCACCTGCACGCCCTGCCCGGGGCGGGGGGGAGGGAGGAGCCCAGCGCGTGCACACTCACGTGGCCCGAGATCGGGGAAGCGGGGTGGGGGGGGCCGAGCTCCCTCGGCGACCTCCTCCTACACGGGCGAGCTAGGCGGGTCGGGGTAGGGAGGGAAGGCACCGGGAGAGGGCGCCGCGGCGGGACTCCGGAGCTGCTGTCCAGGGCCCTGGTGCTGGTCGCGCTCAGGTGAAGGACGCATGACCCGCTCCTGGCGCCCTACTGATTATCTTTTGCCGTCTCTCTGGCTTCCTTCTTGTTCCTTTGAGTGTTTTCCCCTAGGGTGACTTCTCAAGTCCTTAGGTCCTCACGCCCCTGAAGGCTGAATCACATCACTCCCATCTTTATAACCTCTCTGTGACTTCCCCTCTGAGTAGAATAGGGCGCCAATGTTTTACGCAGAGGGCTCTGGTCTGACCGCCTGCTTCTAGGGCATCCTCTCGTCCCCTCTCCCACCTTCCTCCTTCCTCACTGTGCCCCAGACACTCTGGTTTTTCTTCCTATTTCTGGGACACTCCGGGCTTTCCCATGGCAGGGCGTGGACACGCGCTTTTCTCAATCTGACATCTTCTTGATCACATTCCTTGTCAGGCTGACCCTTTCTGTCCTTCAGGTCCCAGCTTCCCTGTCACCCTCCCTGACCACCTTCACTATAAATCTCTGGGACAACAGTGTTCTTCAATTCTTTCACAATGTTAGCTACTGGTTCGTAAATCTGCATGCAATAGTTTGTTTTCTCATTGACTGGCCACCTTCACTAGGAGGGTGTAAACTTGGTGAAACAGGAGGCCACTTGTCTTATACGCTGGTGAGCTCCTATCCGATGCCTTGCTCAACATGGGAGCTCAGGAAATATTTGTTGGATGACCAGCACCTTGGATTTTCCCGAAGTACAGGTGCACCATGAGGTCTGAGTGTTTGGTCAAGAGGAAATATTGTGGTCCTGTGGGAAGCTTCCCTCTAAACTGCATTGCATAGCCAACCCATCAAGCCACTGCCTCCTGCCTGTCAAAATCTGTTCCAGCACCCTCTACTCCTGAGACCTTTCCAAACTGGCTCTATCTGAGCCTAGTGCAGGACTGATAAATGTCTGCAGAGACCAGGCAGGCAAATATCGAGTGGGTTATGTGAAAGTAATGGGAAATGCTGGGGACTAGGCCACCAGCTGAGCTTACATCCCAGATAAAGAGGGCAGTCCCTGCTCAGCTCCTGTGGGTTCATAATGCACAAGAAAAGCTGGCATCATATTGTAAGATTTCCCAGTTTACCAAAAGATGCCAAAATTCCAATTTTTCTGGGAAACTTCCACATTTATAAAACATGCTGGAGGCATATTTCTGTGATCTCTTACCAGCCTTGTGGTCAGCCCCTACTCTATTCTTCCAAGGAAGTTGCTTGGCACTTGAGTTCATATGTGGTGGGCACGCTTGTGTTGTTGCATCCTGGGCTGTGCTCTGTCGCCAGTGCCAGCCTTCACACCCCTGAACACAGAACTGACGCCTTTGCCATCTCGACCTTGTGCCTATTCATCAGCACTTCTTATGAAGACAGCAGCTAGCTTTGCCATTTTATGAACAGAAGCCCTGTCCAATGTGCAGAATCAAAGTGTTTCACACAAGGCTCAGATGTTTTGTTTCTTATGCCCCATCTCTCCATCAGAGTGAGAATTACAGACCACTTTCTCCATTCTCCTTCTGCCTTACATCTTTGTTGAAAAGTATGATTGTCCTTTGTTCTACATTCCAATCTCTATTGTGCTATGATGATAACACTAACTTTGTGCCTAAGTCAGCAAACTGCAGTAATGCTTTATTCATCCGGCATCGTCAGGAAATGAGGTGTTCGACACAATTAAATTATCCAGATAACTTTTTAAAGATCAACACTTGTAAAAGACAAAGTGAAACTATCACCAAATATATACTCTCTGCTTTCTTTATTTTACAATTATTTTTTCATGATTTTCCCCCAGGATAGAAGCTGAAGGGTAGAGCATGATTGTTATTTGCTTCCTGCCCCTCTGTGGCAAACCTCCACTCTATTCCTCACTGAAGCCACTGGCTCTGCCCTGCCCAGGTGACAAGTATACCCTTCCACAATAGCCTGCGTGCTGATGAGCAGAAAGGTAGCATGCTATGAGATTGAACTACATCTTGCTCACTTGCTTTATTTTGTTTGTTTGTTGAGACAGGATCTCACTACGTAGTCCAGACTTGCCTTGAACCCAATGTGTAGCTCAGATTGGCCTCAAAGTCTTGATCCTCCTGCAGCAGGCTCCTTCATTTTAATGGCGAGATTGTAGGGTATTTATCACTATGCCCACCGCCACATCCTGCTGTTTAGAAACTTTCATCTCGATCATCATTCTTCATCAAGATGTGGAGAGCTACCTTATTCTATGCAATAGCTGCATCTATTCTATTGTGTAGGTGCACCATTGTTTAATTAAGCATTTCCCTCTATTGGTGGGCTAGCTGTTTCCAATCTTTTACTATTTTATATTTTAAACACCATAATTACAGTCTTTGGGGTTATTTCATTTTGTACATGTTCAACTATATCTAGAGGTTAAATTTCCAGAAGAGAATCACTGGATCTGGGAAATGATGTGTATATTTGCCATTTTGACAACCATTATCACATCACCTTCCAAAACATTTGCATCAATTTTTTTCTTTGGCCTTCACTATATGAGAGGACTTGTGTCCCAAGCCTTTAGCAGCACATAATCAAACTTTTAAATTTTTGTCACTCATTGAGTGTAAGGTATTAGCGCATTTAATATTTGAAATTATTTTCATTGTGGATGATGACTTTTACAAAGTGTTCTTTGTCTCTTCTAGTATGTTTCTGCCTGAATTTTACTTTGACATTACAATCGCAATGTTTACTTTCTTATTGTTTCTATTTTTCTGAAAAGTCTTTTTGATCCTTTTTCTTTTAATTGATACACTATTTTTAGAACAGTTTCAGATTTAAACAAAGATCAAATAAAAGGTGCAGGGTTCCTGTGCTCCTTACTTCCACTCCAGCCCTCTCCAAGTGACCCCTATTATGAATATTTTGTAATAGTGTGGTAGATTTGTTATAATTAATAAACCAACTTGATACATCATTATTAGCTACAGGACCTAGTTCATATTAAGGTACACTTTTGGTGTTGTACATTCTGTGGGCTTGGACAAATGTGTAAACGTCAGATACCACCTTCACAGTATCATACAAAGTAGCTTCACTTCCCTGAACATCCCCTGTCTCTACTTGTTATTCCCTTCCCCCTAACCTGCTCGAGAATTTTTGGTCATCATTGATGTTTCTGCTGTGTCTGAGTTTTTGCCTATTCCAGAAAATCACATAGTGTGTTCGCACAGTGTGGAGCCTTTCTAAACTGGCTTCTTTCACTTGGCACTATGCATTTTCATATATTCATGCTTTCTTGTGCCTTATACTTTATTTCTTTTTAGCACTGAATAATATTCCATTGTCTAAATGTACAACAACTGGTTTACCCATACACCTATTGAAACCTATGTTAGTTGCTCTCGGGGGGCAGTTATGAAGGAAGCTGTCTTAAGCATTCATGTACAGGTTTTTATGTGGACATAAGTTTTCAACTCATTTGGATGACTAAGAACGTGTTTGCTGGATCATATAGTAGGGCTATGTTTAGCTTTCTTAGAAACCACCTAGCTGTTTTCCGAAGTGGCGATATCATTTTGTATTCCAAATGCCACCAAATGAGAATTCCTGTTGCTTCACATTTTTTACAGCATTTAGTGCTGTAAGTGTTTTGAGTTTTAGCCCTTCTAATAAATGTGCAATGCTACTTCATTTTAATTTGCTCTTCTCTAGTGACATCAAGAATCTTTTCACATGCTTATTTGTTGTCTGTTTTCTTTGGTGAGGTATTTATTCAGATGTTTTGCTTACTTTTAGCTGGGTTGTTTGATATTTTCTTATTGTTTAGCTTTAATGTTTATTTTGATATTTTATCTGACGTTTATTTTGCAAATTTCTTTCTCTCAGTGGCTTGTCTTTAACTTATTCACTTTTAATTTGCAGTTCTCATCTGTGTGAGGTTGAATATACTTTCTCATTTCATTTATTTTGTTTGTTTGCTTATTTATTTGCTTTGAAATGCTTCTGTCATCTCTCTTGAGGGTACAGGACATATATGCCCTCTATCTCTCTTCTCTTTAGTGTCTTTTTTTTCCCAAAATTGCAATCTTTATAATTTGCTACTTCTGATAAAAAGAATTTCTGATAGTAAAACAATAGAATTCTGTATAACATCCCTGAGAGCCTGATTTATGAGTCAAACTTAAAGGCCAAGGCATATATACTTTATGTATCTATTTAAGCCACTCAAGAGTCTTTACCATTTTCTGGTTTTGGCCTTTGCCAGAACATTCCAGAAAATGAATTCCTAGTTCTGGCATTCTCTGCTGAGAAATTTGAAGGCAATCAGGCTGGAGGCCCTGGTCATAAGGGGCCCATGGACCCAAGTTACTATACATATAAATTTAATTGCCTGGCATACATGAAAATTTGTTCCCTCTCTCCCCAAAGTAGCAAGATGAACTTACACTTCTGGAAAACATTAAAACAACAATTCAGCGGTGGTATTTTCACATGCAGGCTCAGTGAGACGCCTTTGCTTGCAATGCGTGAACATCCACGCCTGGCTTTGCAGCTGAAGTTTCCCATGTGTGCCTCATAGTGGAGGCGATCCTGGTGGTGATAGGCCAGCAGTATCCCATAGATGGCAGTAAACACACTTTTTAGCACTTTCCTTGTCTTCATTGGAAACAGTCTCCTTCAGGGAAAGAAAATGAATGCCGAGACTGTGGAGTAATAATTAGCAAACAGACTCTAGTCATTTGAAAAATTGGCAAGAAGCCTTATTAAAGGAGGTAATAATAGTCATATTTTGCACTTCTAATAGGGTCTTTTATCTCTAGGCCTCCAAGAGCCTGTCTGAGTCATGTAGAGGAAGAAGAAGAAAAGGAAAAAAAAAAAAAAAAAAAAAAAAAAAAAAAAGCAAAAACAGAGCTGGGTCACAAGTCAGGAAACATTGACTCTGTTTGACATTTGGGGCGTCTCTCTCATTTCAAAGTGAAGGTAGATTCCTCCCTCACATTTAAATACCAGAAATTTATGCAGGTTAGAGAAGAAAAGGCCAGCAATGCAGTGTGAGATAAACTCGCATTCCCAGGGTAATATGGAAAACACGCTTTTCTCAAAGATGTTTTCCTGTGAAAATAGCAATAGAACTTTAAATTCTTTGCCTTCTATAAACACATGGACAGCATTTCTAGTCATAGCACACTAGACAAATTGAGAAAGCAATTTCATATCTTCTTTTGGATAGCAAAGCGTAGTTATCAGAACATCTTTGTATTTATTCCTATGAAGTCAGACTAGGTACTGCTGCAGATGGGTGTCAGGCCTGTGAACTCAGTATCATTTATTCATTATCTCCAAAAGTAGAGGTAGGAGAGAAAATGACTTCTAACACGCATGCATGGCAAGTGCCCCAAATCCACAAGATACAGTTGTTCTTGTCTCACATTAAACCTGTATCTCCAGTTTCTCTCAGAAACCCCGTATCTATTGAAATCTTGAAGCATTAAAATTCTCCTTTATTATTGTCAAGGTTTTGTAACTTGACAACCCAAAGACAAGCACCCTGACTACTTGAGGGAGCTTAGGTTTGAAAATAAAGTACAGCAACTCTCCCTGGTGCACTGAAATTCACTTGGGATTTGGTAGGATGAATATTTTGTGATAGCTACTTTTTCTTTGGCTGTGTTACATTCACCTTAGTAAGTTAATTATCTCTCTGTTCCTTCTTTGTATGAATTCCTACTTTATAAGCATTGGCTTAAGGATTAAAGGAGGTAATGAATGTTCAGCACAGAACATATTGCTTAATAGGTCTTCATTACCTACAGGTGGTTAAGAAATATAAACATACACATGCAATGTATATGAGACAGAGACAGAGAGACAGACAGACCAGATTTCTCTTGGGCTCCCCTTTGCCTCAGAGATTCAGGTAAGTTTGTTCACATCCCCATGTTCTGAATCCATCACTCATAGTTCCTATAAATTCGTCACCTAATTTCCTCATTTTTTTTTCAATTTTAAATCCAAGACTCACAGATTAATTTAGTGTCCTGGCTGCTAGGACTCAGACCTCGACTCCTTAGCCATTTTCCATGCATAGAAACCCCAATCTCTCACACTAAGACTATGAATCTGGTAGCTTGAGCAGAGACTTGCATTTGATGAGAAATTATTGCCTTCTGTCATCTTGCTTGTTCTATTTCATGCTTCAGTCTTCCAGTGGCACAGGATGCCACACGATTTTACCCCATGAGATTCCAACCCCAGGAAAGGGAGCCTGGGCTCTCCTCCCTGTCCAACTCTTTCCTGGGTACCAAACAGTTTGACCTGACCAGAATAATATTCCGGCCTCCCTGGAATTTTAGAAAATACAATTTCTTTCCTCTTCCTACATTGTGATTATTAATTTACTGTAAGACTCAGTGGCCAATATTCTCATAGAGACTATCATTTCCTTTATTCTATACAACAATCTCTTTTTATTTGCATGTGTTTGAGCATATATTAAAATACAGTAATATTATTCCCTAGTCTAAGAGACATTTCTATTTAACAATCTGTTCTTTAAAGATTTATCTAGGTTTTTCTTTTAGAATTTCAATATATTTGTATATAAAGTTTGTCCATTCACTGAATTCTTTCTTGCCTGACTTATTTTCACCTGGAGTACCACTCATCTTTTCTTGGTAAGGAGATCATCAGACAGAGTCAGTCAGAGGAGAGGTCCACCAAAAAGGCAGTGAGGATCTCAGCTCACCACAGCCAAAGGGAAAGTTGTTGATTCACTGATTCCTGTCACAGAAATGAATTTCAGGACACATCCGTGTGAGGAATAGAAAGGTCTATTAGGCAGAAAGACGTGTACACTCAGAAGGGAGAGGGTGCTCATTATGGTATGGTGTTGGGGGCTTATGGGGTCTTGAAAGTGTCCTCAAGATGAACGATCTAGGATGTGTATTCCTGTTGTCTGGCAGGCCACCATTTGGTGGGCTAAGTTCAAATGCAAATCATTTGCATGTGTTTGAAGTTGAAAGATACATAACCCACTTAATAGTGCTGCTTCCGTGAGGATGAAAGTCTGTGGGAGGAAAAGCCAGGCTTAATATACAAGTGTAAAACTCTAGCCCAATTTATAGACTTATCATAACTTTACAATCCTTAGGAATTTTTCTTTTTGGTGTTTCCGGAAAGGGGAAAAGGGCATTGTAACCTTGGATAACTTTGTGTCTTAAAGATACAGTTTTTCCTAAAAGTACAACTTTTAAATGGTTATTTTTCTTGTCTTCTTCCTTTCTTTCTTCTATTGTACCTCAGACCAAAGCCATCAGTATGCAGAACACTAGTGATGCCCTGACTTAGGAGCGTAGTGATTGGGATGTACGGGGCAGCACTAAATGACCCCAGATTCTTGTGCATTTGGAGTTACTGTGTTTTGTTCTTTTTTCCTTCTCTTTTGTCTCCTTATGCCTTTTTGTGTGACCATTGTGTGCTGTCTCCAGACGTAATCCTTCCTTTGTTGTTTCCTTTTGCATCTTCCAGTCTACTGATTGATGAAAACAAGGCAAACACCAGAAGTGGTTTTAAAGTCAGTCATTGGTGTAGACTATCCTGTAAGAACACTGCTGTGAGCAAAATGTGTGAGTTTTGACACAAAACTTTTTTTTCTGTGTCCTTTAGGCCACTCAGTGGGTTTCGGCTCAGCTGTCCTATTTTAGGCTGTTTTAGAATATTTAAATCCTAGAAAAAATTATCTGAGAGGAGTGAGGAAGCTATGTCACTGTCCATTGGTTTCATTTTAAAACTGCAAATTAATAGTATCCTAGGGTGAGGTGTAGTTGGTTTACAAGGATAACAGGTACCAGGGAGTACCTGCTTTGAGTGTTTGAGGTGGTCAAATTGATCATAAACATATTTTGTATGTCAACCTGGGACACACCACTCTATGAGTTAAGGATGTTTCCAGTATGAAAATCTGAAATCAGAATATTTCCTATAATGGTAAAAAGCACTCACTCAACAAAAGGAAATTATAAACTGGGTAGAGTGGCACATGCCTGTACTCCCAACTACTCGGAAAACTGAGAAAGGAGGATTGTGGTTTCAAGACCAGCCTTGGAAATAAGGCAGACATAGTCTCAAAACAAACAAACAAAAGAAAATGAATTGTTTATGTAATCAACAAGGCCAGATAGTTCAAGTGATCAAATTATATTTCCAATTCCAGCTGTCCTGGTCTACTCTGAGAAAGATACTCTATTTTCCTTTCTCTACTGCACCTTCTGGTCTTTCTTCTCTTAGATTTTTCTTTACATACAAACCAATGATTCTCTTTTTTCACTGATGGCAGCCCAGAACAAACAAATAAACATTGAAAATACTTTTCATTTAGACCAAAACCAAACTATTAATAAAACACTAATAGCAAGGAACTCTGGTTTTCTAACTTTGAGAATAACTACGTGAAGAAAAAAAAATCATTATCTCTTGCAGGGTATTCTCAATATGAACATGTTTATCTTGAATTTCACATTATTGAAACTTGAAAATTAAGCCTTTCCATATAGTCAAGGAAGCATCTTTGATTCCTTTCTCACGGTGGGAGATTCCAGTGACAAGGACAACTACACACAGCCAGTCACACACTTGTCTGACAGGGGCACACCTGACTGGCGGTCACATATTCTCTGGCTTTGGTGCTCAAGTCAGGAGAGGTGGCGAGGTGAGGTGCCTGTGTCTCTGCCAGGTGTGCATCACTCCTAGAAAGATCCTTCCTTATACATCACACTCATCTGTCTGTACATTTCATTTAGGCATGGTGTCCTAGCGTAACTACTAAAATTATGACTTTAGGTAAGTCACTTAACCTATCTGTGCTTTAGTTTGATTCTCTCCAGATAATAACAATGTTTTCCCTCATAGGATTGTGTCGAAGTTAATAGAATTAATAGATGTAACACAGAGGCACTGTGTTCATGTTTCTTACTCTTTTTAAAGTGTAGAAGAGAGCTGTGAAGATGACACAGTGTAGACTGTTATGTGAATTAAGGGCTTAGGCTCCATAGTCAGTCCCATGTGGATCCTGGCATCTGCCCTCTCCTATCCTGCCTGTGTGACCTTGCACAAGTTGCTTAGATGCTCTGAACTTCACTTCCCAGAACAATGCATCAACTGCAATCAATGCCCTATGGGGCTGTTACGCGGATGAAATGCAGGGTGCCTGGCACAGAGAGAGCACTCAAGCGGCATTCTTTGTGAAGATACCAAGGAGGAGGGGATGCCAGCGATGCCGTGCCCCTCTGGAAACAGAGAGGTCTTAAAAGAAATTTCCTCATCCTTCTTTGGGAAGAAATGGAACTCACCAAAGCTGTTCTTGGAGCAGAGTTGGCACAGCTCTATTCATGCTTAGTTAGACTACAGGAAGGAGAACAATTGAAAGTAAAGTAAGACCTGGAGGGTTCTGCTAAATCTCACAGGTGCCCGAGTTCAGACTCCACCTCTCTCCAGGGAGTTCTGGGTCTTTAACCTACATCCTTTGGCTTCTGAACCAGCGAGGCCCATAAATAGGACTGTTACAGGACTCAGCCTAGAAAAGCTAGGATTCTACTTCATGGGTGTTCTTTCATTCTCAGGCCCATTTCTCTGATTGAAGGCAGGTGAAGGCAGGGAACAGTGACTGGGATGATGTGTATCTGCAATCCCATTCATCCTGAAATGTACCCCACATGCCACTTCTCTTGGAAAATGATCTTTCTCTGAAGGTCAGGTTCAAATCTCACTATCGAAGGTCTGTTCTCTATAAGGCTGCACACAGGTATTATGGGCAAGGAGACCTTGACACTTTGGGAACAGCTGGGACAGCAACATTCAAACAGCTGGAACTTATATTTACTACAAATTGGCCACATGAACTTTCTCTATGTTGTGAAGTGCCATACTCTTAAGTGCCTGGATGGAATAAAATGACATTGGACAGATGATGTTAAGTATTATTTTAGTTTTTGCAGTACTAGGGATCAAAGGCAGGGCTTTCACTCTGAGATACAACCCCAGAACTTTTTATTTTAAGACAGGGTCTTACTAGGTTTTATATGAATTTGAAGATCTGTTTCAAACAATGAAACTTTTCTTCTCCCCAGTATTGGTAGGGAACCTTCAATGGCAACTTGCTAAACTTGTGCTTTTCTCCCTAACTGTGTTGGGGGTTCATTGAGGGTTAAAACCTTTACTCATCTTTGACTCTGCCTGGCAAGAAAGTGGCCCGGCAGAGAATTGGGGATGACCCTTCTCCTACACCCTGTATACCATCAGTGCTAGATATAAACCCCAGGATACCAAGCCCTAGATCCATCAGTTGTTAAGTACTTACCTGTTTCTGTAATCATCACCCATCTTCCAAGAGCAGCCCTCTTAGCCCATGTTGGTTGAGCCTACTGCTTGTCATGTATTTTTTCACTTCTGCAGACAACACACCCATTTTATCACCCTACCCTCACTACCTCCCAAATATCACCCTGTCTTTGGCCTAGCTTGCTCTTATATGGCATGGTTTCAATCCCTGTCATGTCCTGTTGGTCTCCTCCAGACCCTTTGCAGTTCATTTAAGCTCTTTTTAAAATGATGTTCAAGGAATCAAATTCATTCTTCCCCCTCTACCCTGCTGCCCTTATGCATTCCGTCTCCTTGTTCATTGAACTCCTCATCATTTTCTCTGGCCACCTCAGGCTCTGTCACTGTGCCTCCTCCATCATCTCCCCTGTCTACCTCCCGTCAGGCACTCGGTCCTATTGATTGTTCCAGCTGAATATTGAACAACTACAGTATGTATTCAGAGAGAATATGGTGAAGGAATATAAATGAATAAAATTCATCACTTTATAGTCATTCTGTAGCTTCTGCCTTGAGCAAAAGTTTTGTTTTGCTTGGCTTTTATTTTTTAAAATTTCAAATATATTAAAAAGTTGAAATAAATTGTGATAAACATCTACATACCATTCTCCCAGATTCATTGATAGTTAATATTTCTGCCTCAATTGCTTCTCTTTCTCTCGCTCTCTCTACACACACACACACACACACACATTTTAAATAATTGATACAAACCATTTGAAAGTAAATTGCAAGCTTCACAATATATCATCTTTAAATGCTATAGCACATATCTAAGAACTATAAAATTCTCATAAGAGAACGAATCATTTTCCACCACTATCTTTAGAGTGAGGGCTTAAAAATCGGAGTTTACAAACAGGCTTTATGGAGTACATGAATTCCATCAAGTCATATGCCAAATTTTGAATGTAGAAGGAGTTCACTTGGGGTAGGGGAAGCCCACAGTCTTCATCAGAGGTTCATGCCTTCATAACAAATGTGGGCCTTACTTTTAGCCCGAGTAGGTTGGCCAGTTATGAGTTTTCAACTGCCTTAGACCAAGAATAATTCAAAAGCTACTTAAAATCGTCCAGTGGCTTCCTAAGTTACTGGAGAGAGTCGGTGTTCCTTAACATGACACAGAGAACCTTTGAGATCATAGCGCCACTTACATTTCCAGTCTCTTCTTCCACAATTCCTGTCTCACTTCCCCAGGTGACTGGCTACATATTCCCACTCAGGATATGAGCGCCAACACCCCCATTCTATGCGCTTCCACTTCAGGCAGCTTCTACTTTCCATTCAAGACCTAACTTAGTCGCCTCCTGCTGTGGTATGTCCCTCCCAACCCTTCCCCAATCGCTCCTGCTCATAGCGTGCTCATTCCCCTCGCCTCTGCTAATTTGTTTACATGACTTCATTCTCAAGGGTACTGTGAAGCATCCCACAAGCAAATGACTAGATTCAGACCAAAGGATGGCACAACCCCTGTCTAATCATCTGGCCCCAGATCCTCTTGCTAGCTCTGTTCTCTGGATCTCATTTGCGCCATGGCTCAAGGGGGCCGTCCTGTTCTCAGACCCCTGGTTTTGCCTTCACAGAACATTTCTGTGTGTCTTCCATGTGAAGCCCTCAGCAAATCTAATTTTGGCAGATGACCCTGTGGGTACATTTCTATTGTCCCACAGCTGTCCAAATGTGATCATTTGAATAGACAACCCCATATGTCTGCATGGGAAAGATTTCACAATACTTAAAGCAACAGATACTCTAAGAAACAGATGTCTGCCCAAGCACTGGGACACCATTAAAAGTATGAAATGGGGTCAGTTCCAAGGCCTTGCGGTAAAAGTACTAAACCACACTGCAGGGGCTGTGGTTCCTCAGAATAGAAAGTGATACTGTGACAGGCTGAAGCACAGAAGCTGGGAGAGGTGACCAGTACTCTGGCAATGCCCTTGAACTTGGAGGGAAGCACACAGCACAAGCAAGCCCAAGGCTGTTTTCTTTGATTTTTCCAGGGTGACTTCCATGTACCTTTTCAGCCCTGGTACTAACATTTCTAATCTAGAAATCAGATCCTGAGCTGCAATATGGCAAGCAGCTGGCTCTCTGGCTGGAGTCCAGGTCTGTAGCCCAGGTAGAGACCTGCATTGTTTTACTCAACACAGAGCATTGTCAAGTGAGATGGAGCAGCACTTTGTCTGGGAGGGGTGGCTCTTCCTCGTTTGGTCTGTTCCCTTGCTGGAAGGGCTGCCACAGAGAGCATTTGCAGGAGTGGGTGGGATTCAGAGGAGAGGGGTTGGGACACCCTGCTGAGGCTCCAGGTCTCCAGAGAGCACCTCCCTGGCAGGCAGAGGCCCGTGCTGGGAAGCTTGGAGGCTGCTGAGCTGTCTGCCTAATGTCAAAGCTGACCTCAGCTGGCAGCGTCCTTCCATTCCTGTTTCCCTGGTGAGTTGGCCCCTGTGGGATGTTAGTCCATCTGCTTTCAAAAATGTTGCCATCCCCATCCCATTCTCCTCCATAGCCGTCTCCCCTGGCAGAAGCGCTGGGGCCATGGTGAGCGATGTTTCTGTATAGATTCAATCCCCTGTGCTCCGATGGGAACGTATTACCAGGCAGGGCGCGTCAGCCCAGCAATTTGGCTTCGACAATAAATCTCTTTGCTTTCATGAGTTTAAATCAGACTTTAAAACATCGCCCTTAATGTTCTTTTAATGCAGTTTTCTTCTGAATGAGTTCCCTTTAGGTCCAGTCCTTGTCATTAATACACTCGCTTGGCAAAGGAAGGAGGGCTTCTTCGAGGAAAACCCTGCCAGTTTAGGAAACCAGTTGAATTGCTATGGTGATGCCAGAAGCCTCCTTTGCATTTTACAAGGACACTTGAGAAAACAAAACTCTCTGACTGTAAATTTAATTTTCTCTTGACAGCCTCAGTGTCTCCACAGCCCCAGAAGTTATCCATTACTTCTTTCTTCTGTAATTAAAAATCAAGGGGGGAAATGTACAGGATTAACAAGTTCTAATTTTCATTGATGAGTTCTAAAAGCTTATCAATAATGGGATCAGAAAAGCTGCTTCGCCTAAGCTCTATTTTTCTAGGGTGGGTGATTTTGATGGAGGATTGCACTGAGGGTGGAAAATGCCAGCTTTCCAAAGAGTCCCATTGCTAAAGTTAAGAAGACGAGCAGGACAGACCACACCAGTCTCCAGCAGGAATGAGCTGCTGGACTTGGCCTTACAACTTTTACAGATTCAGCATTCAGACTTAGGGAGCTGACTACAGGAAAAGATGTTCCTCCTCTCTGGATGGCTTCTGTAGGAAAGGTAGGTGCCTGGATATGCTGAGAAAAAAGAAAGGTATTTCCAACTAGCAGAATATTGGTGGTAATTCCTTTTGGATTATACATTTGTAGATAATACTTTATCAGGGGCTGGGGTATCGATCCTGTTTATTATCCACAGGGAGGGAGGTAGATGAGCATGGGTTTCTCTGAGAGACTCTGAGCTAATCGATAGGATGTGGGCTGTGTCATTTCAAATGCTGTGACATGCAAGGTGTTCAGTGAATGTGACGGGCATGTGACAAAAATGAACTATTAACATGCACATGTTTCATAAAATTCCCAACAAACAGGTGCAGGGATGATTCAAGCTAGGATTTTATTTTGAAAGATAAGGCAAGTGAAGTGAAGATGAAGTAGAAGCCTTAGTACATGACCTTGAGGTTCTTCTTTAATAGGGAGACCTCTACCGTGGTCAGCAGGGATTAGGTGTGTGAATTTCAAGCAGAAGTTTGGTGCTTTGGTACCATAGCTTTTCTGCTAAAAACTGGAACATTCAGGATATCTCTGGAGACAAGATAAGACAAGACAAGACACACACACACACACACACACACACACACACACACACACACACACAAAGCACAAGGTAGCAGAAAAAGCCAGCAGCTAGGAATCTGTCAAAAGGATATCAATTTGGCTCCTGTCACAAAGAACTTCTTAAATTAAATCTAGGGAATCACAGACAACTGAATTGCTACTTTCAAAGAGGTCAAGGTATCCCACCAGCCTTCCAATCAAGCATAGCTCCTTCTCACACCACACAAACTCTAGGTGCTGAGGGTATCCTCACCTGTATAATACTGGAGGCAGGAACACCTACTGAAGATGACTTCACATGAATATATAAGAACATAAACTCTGAACAAATGGTAGTGTCTGAATACCAGCCTGACCTCTTATGAGTTGTGCAAGCTTGAACAACTGTTTGAACTTCAGTATTCTTTTCTGTGGGATAAAGATTTTGGTCTCATCTCATAAGGTTGTTGTTGTGATTAAATGAGTGAATATATTTAAGGCATTGGGTTTCACATAGGAAGATGCGAAATGTTAACAACTTAACTATCATACTGTTTAAGTAATGATCTTGCTGAAGCAGACTCTCTAGCTCTCTCCAGTTCAGTGATTGTAAACAGTCAGATCACTTAGTTCACTGGTTCGGAAAGGTGGGGTGGTTATGTTGACACACAAGACGATTTCGTGGGGTGCATGTATGAATACTTTTAATTTAAATAAGTAGACATTTGTTAAATATCACTAATATAGAATTTATTATTTATGAGTAAAAAGTATCACATATGTTTGTTTCATGGACATTGTTGATTAAAGATAAAACTTTGAAAAGCAAACACATATCAAAACATGTGTGTAGTGTGATACGGGCAAAATTATAATGACACAAGCTGAATCTGAAAGGCTAAATGCAGGTAGCATAAGGGCCTCTTGGCACAAAGAACTGTGCAGAGGCCTCGGGGAGGCCAGCATAGTTACAGGAATAGAGACAAGGCTGCAGAAAGTGTAGTCAGAACACGGAGGTCCTAATATGCTGTGTTAATGACTCTGGACTTCGTCCCGGAGGTGACAGGACACGTCAGCGAGTGAGGTTGACAGGGACAGGGATGTGAAGCAGGGAGCTAGTTAGGATGCTGTTACCCATTAAGAAATGATGAGGACATGAATGGAAGCAAGAGTCACGGAGAGAGGAAAGAAGCAGCTGAAGTCAAGAAATCTTCAGAAGGTGAAAGCTGCCCAGCATTTTATCTGGGTATCTAAATGGATGTGGGCCAAGAAGCAGCCTAAGAACGCACTGGATAAAGGGAGGAATACAGTCCCTGTGGGGGACTGGACTGGAGCACATTTTATTTTCTCAGGAGAAGGAGCCAGCAGAGTGGGGAGGTGGGAGCCCAGCAGTGCCTGTGTGCCCCTGGCTGACCTTGCTGGGGTCCTGGGCTTATGCTCCTTGTGCATCTTCCTGTGTTCACACCGAGTGCTTTTTTATCTCTCTGCCTGTGCTGGTCCTCAAGCCCACTCCAGCCAGCCTTCCACTCCTCTGTCCTTCCTTCCTTCTTTGCTTCCTTCATCCAACAACTTTTTGTTGACTGCCTATTACATATCCTAGGAACAAAGAGACAGGTAAATCAAAACATTCATAGAGTATCTATTTTGGTCAAGGAAGACAGGCAATTAGCAAAATGTAAAGTGAAATGTACAGTGTCTGATTGTGCTAAGTGCACTGGATGAAAAAGAAAGCAGGGAAGGGAGACAGGGAGCACCTTGTGGGGTGAGGTTGGTGAGTGGCAATAGTAATTCACGGAAGGCTCCACCACCCACGTGATAATTAAGATCTGAAGATGGTAGGGGAGTGCATGATGAAAATCCCAAGTGGAAATGTTGTTCTCAGCAGAGGGAGCAGCAAGGACTAATGCCCTGAGTCAGGAGAGGGTCTTGCTGTCCAAGGAACATCAGAACAGCCTCTCACCCTTGAAAATGTCCAAGGTAGCACTGAGGAGTAAGCACCCTGATGTCATCAAGCACCATGAGCTGCAGTTTCTAACACATTGCTTCCATGCCTACAACATTTGGCATTTAATTTTAAACGGATTATCATTTTATTGCAGATTTCCCTCTCCTTTGGCTTCTTATCCATTTTGACTTTAAATAACTCACTCGGGTCTATCTTTTAAGTCATCGTGTCCACCTTCCTCTAAACTCACAGGGAGCAATAGAGAACACTACATGATTTTGACTCCTGCTAGCTAAATTTTCAGGGTGGGAGCCAGACTCAGATGTAGTGAGGAAGGCCGTATGGGGGAAGGACAAGGTCATAAGTTCAGCCTAGCTCTCAGGATATGAAAAAGTCAAATTCCAGTAGTAAAGACGTGGACAAGTGTTTTCAACCCTGAATCTGCAGATCATTCTGGAACTATGGTTCTGGTCTCTGGGAACAGCCAACCAAGGAGCAATGAGTAGAGTTTTTAAGATCAAATATTCCCAAAATCAATTAAGAAAGATTTAACAACAAGAAGGCTTAAGTAATCAAGAACATGGCTTCCAAACTAGTGCTAGGGCAAATCCAGCAGTAGACAGCTGGAACCCCAAGTTCGGGGGCGGTGAGTGGGTAGGAATTGCAGACCCTGGAACACCTGGGACTCAGACAGGACCTGGTTCCAGACTAATTGGATCAGTTTTATCTCAGGGATGAGCCAGAGTGTTGTCATCTTGAGATCTTCCAATCCTCTACCTAGGGACAAGTCAGGTTCTCAAGAATGGGCTGGGATCAACCCTAATCGTGGGATTAAATGGCTCCAACTTTGAAATTTTGGAGCTGGTCACAACTCAGAGCACAGCCAACTGTTAGAACCGTATGAATGATTTTTTTGGCCTCCATTATTTGTAACACTTTTCGTGCTGCCTTTTGATCCTGGTCAGGTGGACAGGTCCTTGTTCTCACCAAACCCACATACAGATGAGGACTTGGAAGATTTCCTAGATTCTTGACTTTGAACTTGGCTACATGAATTGCTTTGGCCGACAATAAATGGGTAAAACTAGTAGTGTGTCAGTTCCAAAGTCCTGAATATGCCTTGTCACCTGGCCTGCTAAGCTTCTGCCATCACCATGAGAAAAATGTACATTGATTATTCTGCTGGTCCCAGAAGGAAAAAGGAGACATAAGAACCAGAGCTGCCCCAAACAATGCAACTCAAAGCAGAGCTACCAATGAAGCCCAGTGTGTAGACTGGTCCAAATCCAGATGGCCTATAGACTATAGATACAGAAGCAATGATAGATTATTATTGTTTTAAAATGTGAAGGCGAACAACAAGAGACTTTGTGGCCTGCCTTAAGATGCCTAGCATAATGATTTGTCTTCAAAACCTCTAAAACAATTTGATAGTTTTATCTGAGATACTCATCAGAAATCACCTGTGTATCTGACTTTCTTACAGCAAGAAACCGAGAAGCTCTCATGCAGGTGATGGAAAGCAAAAAGCTACCAGACAGTTTCCTTAGACACCAGGGATGTGTCTGCCAGTTTGCATTGTCACAGCGTCTGAAGGAGAGCACTGAAGGTCTACAGTAGTTTGGGACTCACAAAAAATAATTCATTATGCATAATGGTGATGTTGGCAGTGCATGCCAAATGGTTAAATCTAATGTAGCATACAGTTTCATTAAGGCACAACAAAATTAATCTATCCCTTCCCACCAGGAGGTTTAAACAAAAGCAATGGGGAAGGAGCTGCATGTAAAAAGCAGCAATTCATTAATGAAATGAAGACATGTAAAATAATTAGGCTTATAACAAGAGATTAGAGAACTAAATTAACCCTTCTGTTTACTTTACACAGGATGCAATGGAGAGCTTTGGCAAACGTTAAGTTATTATGGAAATGTCACTTCAAAAGATTAACCTGGTGGCCTCCCATGAAAGGAGGACCTGTGTTGATCCCTGGTCTAATACCTTTGCTTGATACAGTTGAAGTCATATCTGCAAGGTATTTCTCTATGGGTCCTAGAAGCAGGAGAGAAAGCAGACATTGCCATGGAAATGAAACAGTTAATTCAGAAAAAGTCAGGTTTTGATGTTGACATGCGGTACGGTAACTTGGCTAATTAATAATATTGAAACGAAGGGGCTAATCTAAATCAATGGTGGTCTGAAGCTTTCCTCCGTCTGTTTAGTAATGATAAGCCAAGAGGGACAATTGAACTTCCTTTCTAATAACTTTCAAGTCCTCATCTGCATGGGGGGTTGGTGAGAACAATGTCTTGTCCATTTGATGGGGATAAAAATGCAGCTCAGGACAAAACACTGGGAAATGAGGTGTGGCCTTCCTAGCGAGCACCCTCCCAGCCGAAGGCCTTTGGAAGTGGAGTCTGGTATTTTGCATCTTAGCTCCCTACTTTAGGGGTTACAGTACAGTTTTTTAGGTATGGGTTTTCCCTGCTAGTCCCAGTTTTCCATATATTGTTGGAAGAAGTCTAGATTTTTTAAATAGGTTTATATAGCAAATCTGCACTCTATGTACCCTGTCCCTGAGGTTGGTGGTATAACTGAGGGGTTGGAAGTGAACGGCCATGATCAGAATCCACGCCTGTGCTTTGATGAGGAGGGTCATGTAGAAGGGACAGTGCCCGAGGCCACAAACACACTGACAGTGAGGGGTGAGAGGAGTGAAGGATATGAGGACAGCAGGTAAAAGCCCAACCTGCTGAACCATGTGGTGTCTTCCTCACAGAAGTAGTGAACAGTGCCCCCTGAGAGCTCTCAGCCCTAGTGGTAGCCCCACAAAGACTAAGTGTAAGCCGATGTCTACTGTTCCTGGACAGCTCCACAGGCCACACCCAAGGCCATACCTGCTCTTGTGACTCACACATTAGAGATACCATCTCTTTCCAGCTTGTCTTATCCTGGTGAAAGACAGTGGCCATTAACTCATTCTACACATCGAAATCGTGCAGGAGATACTGTGAGGATCGAACATTTCTGTAGCATCTAGCCTGTGACAGACACATCTTTCTCCTGCATTATCTTGTTTCACCATCCAATGGATTATGTTCCATTTTATGGATCAGTAACCTGGAGGTAAACACATTAAGGAATTAGCCTGAAATCATTTTAAAACTTGTTATGACTTTTGATGTTTTTACAAATACGCAAATCATCACCTTTGGTATTTCACATGTATTTGGAGAGCAGAACAGGGGAAATTGTGGTGAGGGAGGGAGGAGAGACCAGAGATCAAATTCCTCAAAAACAATTTCTGTTACCTCTCTAAGATCTTTATCCAGAACTGAGCATAGAACACATGTCATTATGTCCCCACCACTACTTGGGTGGGAAGGCCTGCGACGCAGAGAGAGAGTGTGTTAAGAACACAGACAAACATGGTTAAGGCAGCTGAATGAGTTCTTGGTGGGCTGATTTCCTAAACAGCTTCTAGTGAATAACAGCCACAGTTTTCAAACTAAAACGTGAGACAAGGTTTAGTATGAGAATAGGTATCCTTAAGAATATTTAAAATTCTGGAGTTTCTATAGGTATAGGACCATCCTATTTGAGAGAGCAATTTCCAGAGTACTCTTAGTCTTGTGGGTCTCCATTAATCAGAAAAGCTGTCATAGTGGCTTTGGGTGTTTCCAGAGAAGGCGTAGGCTGCAGAGAAAAGAGGGGAAGTGTGTTTTCCTCCTTGAAGTTCCTGCAGCTCAAACTCTTTCCTTCAGTTTCTCCAGGAGCTACTTTCCTAGTCATTCACGTGTGCACTGAGTGCTGATCTGGATCCTACATACTCCAGAGATCGTGCCAAACATTTCCATCACAGTGTCTTACTTGATCATCATGGTGACCTGCAAAGAGGACACTTCACCTCTGGTTTAACAACAAGCAAACTGAGGTGCACAGGAGCTGCAAACTTTCCCAGATATCCCAGCCCAGGTGTTGGAGCCTGACTGGGAACTCAGGGCTCCCCCATCTCTCCTGCAGCATCTAATTCCTCTTCTGCCCCTTATTCAGAGCCTCCAATTTTGGTGGAAATTTGCCATTGTCATCCTGAAGAGAGAAGGCATTTCTCCCATTACCTGTATATTCAGATGGACGTCCCAGGATCATTCTGGAATAAATGAGAACATAGAACCCCCTTAGACTATAGTAATCTTTATTAATCATTAGTAATCTACTTTACCTGCTGAGCCATGCTATAATTTCCAATGCTAAGTAAAACGGTCCCCTTGAGAGGTTGTGTCCTTGATGGCACTTCAAACAGAGAACACAGTCTGTGAAACTTTGCAGACCTGCGAGGAGGTGGTGTCCAGAGCCTAGCATGTGACTTTGTGCATAGTAAGTGTTTAACAAAGATTTGACTCAAATGAGTGAGTGACGGAATGAATGAACAAATGAATGGCTCTAAAAGATCCCTTAAAGAGTCCCTGCTCTTCTTAGGAGGTGGCTATGGACACCGACATGTAGGAGGTGAATATGCAGCAGCCAGCCATGTCACCGTTGTCCTGCTCAAAAGGCGGCGTACAGTGGGGTGAAAGTGCACAGCTCTTTGTGAAATACTTCTTTACGTTCACACTGAGCATTAGTCTGAGATTCCCCACAAAGGTTGGTGAAATTTGTTTTTAGGATTACCTGACATGCATTCAAAGCAATTGACTTCAGAGCAAATACTAATGAGTCACTTTGTTCATTGTCATTGATTTAATGGAGATCAAAAGGAAAACTGGTTGCGAATCTATAATATGTAAAGAACTTTTGGTTTTACTTATTAAAGGTAGAAAAATTTCCTCCCATAGCCCCATTTTTGACTAATGAAATTAAATAAATGTGAGAAGTGCTGTATAGCTAGTGATTTGCTGATGTTCAGATTCTTAAGGAAACACATGTATGAAGCTTTCTATTTAATTAATTAACTAAGTGTATCCCTTCTGCCTAAATTACATAAAAGTGGATAAAGCCCTAAGGCAAATGTAAAGTTTTGTTTTGTTTTGTTTTTTGTAATTTTCCTAGCTCCCCCAATGCTGATATTGTCCTCTCATCTTCTGGATTTTAGGCAGTTTATACCAAAAGAAATCTACCATCAACCATATCTGGAGGTGATTTTTATTTACCTCCTAGCAGATTTGGTGTTCTGAGTTCCTATGTCTTTGGAACCATTTTGTTTCTGTCTTGACTATATTTTATACTTGTCCTTGGATTCTCACTCCGGCTTTGAGCAGCACTCCAGAACCACGTTCACAGCCTCCCAGAACTCCCCGGTCCCGAGCCATACACCCGGCACAGCCTCTCTTGTGTTAGTGGTCCTGGATCAGATCCTGCACTCCAATTTTATGGCAAGTTTTAGTTTCGACTGATGTTCTTGTTTGTGTATCATTTAGATTCTGGATAAAAAGCTTCCTCTTCGTTCTTCAGAAAAGGAGATTAGTCAACACCCTGAGTGACGTGATTGGTGAGGGGCTAGGAAGTGCCTGCAGGGAGCAAATCCCCTCTCGTTCATTCTTTTGGGTTGCTCTGATAGGTTGAAGACACCTTGGGCGGTGACATACTAAATTTTGATGTTAGGTAGTTTTGTCATTCAGTTTCCAAGTAAGGCAAAGGAAAAAAGAACCTAAACTGGATACCTGTTGTAGAGGTTTTGATATGTTTTTAAAAATATCCGTAAAAGATTTTGGTGTCTCTGATGCAACATTGTGGGTTCAGAAAAGACTAGAATATTACTGTAGTTTTAAACGTTAATGCTTAACTTATTAAGGTTAGCTTTCAAAACCATTTGGCTTTTAAATTCAGTATACAAATATTTATCTCAAAGTTAAACAAATTTTAAACTTATTCTCAAGGAGACCTTCAATTAATTTTTGGTCTGATTTACAAATTAAACATTAAATTATTTTAAATATTTTAAATTGAGTATATAAATTTCATATATTCAATTTTCTTTTTAAGTACATCCTTGTCTCACTAGTGAATACATGTTTCTGAAAGGGTCTCCACTTAAAATCTTGAATCTACTAATTTTAAATTTGAATAATATTGCTGACATTTTATTATAATATGCTAAATTATGTTAATCACTATAAAGTCCACAAAATAGTAAATATCTATATATTACTACCAAAATGCCAAATATTAATACTATGAGATTGATTTTTTAATAAAATATGTAACATATATCTCAACTACAGAAAAAATTATGCCATTCCAAGAAATTTTGTAGTAACTTTCAGAAACAGTGTTTAGGGTAGAATCTTTAGCTGGATTGAGTTTCTTAGTGATTAAAGGACAGAATGCCAGGACATCAGTTGAATTTATGTCTATGAGTCTGATGGGACACATGAAGTCCTTCTGAAGTTTGTGGTTGCTATGTCAATATTTGCCAAATGTTTGAATCATAGCATTACCTAATATTTGAGTCTGACTCTTAGAACCTCTAATCCCTACATTTTACTTACCATCTGCTTGAATCCAATTTCTCTTTTTACTTTATTCTCTAATATTTTTTCCAAATTCTTCACATTAGAGCCAAAAATCAAAGAGATACTTAAATGACATATAATAGGATCCCTTTGTTTTGACTAATTCTGTGGTCATCATCATAAATAAACCCATGCTAATGACAAAAATATCTTATTATTATGCTTCATCAATACAGGTGAATGTTGAGCGTTGAGCTTCAACATATCACCCTGGGAAAATGCTTTACAAGTTACATTGTCTCTATTTCCAATCCCACTCCCTCAGTCAACACACATGTGGAACTACTGTTTTCTTACACCATCACTAAAAGAATTAAGACAGCATTTCTGATATCCCCCAGTGCAGCTCAGAAAGTAGCTTCCATGTGAATGCTGCTAGACAAGTTGCTTAGGTCACACGAGAATGTCCCTCAGTGCCACTTGAAATAGACACATGATCTTGGAGGACAACAGGCTCTTCACAGCCTGAATTTATTCATGTGCTATTGAAATAGATAACAGAGTTCCAGGCAAAATCAGGAGGAAGTTGAACTATTCTGTTGATATTGCCAGACAGATTTTCTAGAATCCTCTTTTTCCTGGGTTCTCCTCCGTTCTGCAGAGCAGCTTCCTGTGAATATCTCCAACCTTCTGGGAAAGAAGAATAATTTGACCAACTGCACTGGAATTTTGGTTGGTGACCATTAGTTGGTGGTCAAGGAGATAAAAAAAAGACCATAAAAACTCCTAAAATTTGATAAGGCTAGATAGTGTGCCACCTTTGGGTAGAAGGAAGCTGCTTAGTAGGTAGGACTGAGGTACTGGTGGTGGAAAATTAAAGAAAATGGGCAAGGAAGATTCCTTTTTGTTCAGAGCATATCGAATAACATAAGTCAATCCAATCAGTGCATAATGAGTCAAAATCACTTCCTCAGCTGGATATGGTGCACACATCTGTAATTCCAATACGTTGGCGGGTTGAGGTAAGAGGATCACAAGTTTGAGCCCAGCCTGGGCAGCCTACTGATTTAACCAGTCACCTAGTGACTCAGTCTTTGGACCATTCCAGTGTTCTTGATTTTCCTCCCAGACAGCTCCGTTGTCCTCATGAAGAGTTCTCAGCAGGCCCTACCCCATGGGGGCGCCAACCCCTGCTCTAACAGGGATCAATATGCAGCTTGTAAGAGACTTCTTTCTGTACAATATTCCCAACATTTTATCTTGCTCCACACCTAAAGATAACCCAAGATGAAGTTAGCTGTCTGTAGAGCTGGTGATTCCCTATGATTGTTCCTGAAGGTATTCAAGCAGTGCCTTCATGATATTCAGTGAGAATCAAACAAAGAAAATTCAGTTGTGGAAATGGGAGCTATGACTTTGGCAGACACTTCTCATACTTAGAGGTACTATTCCAAATCATATCAAATGTATTAAAGTATGCTCACATTACATACTAAAAATACTATTTTTGCTGTAGAATTGGGATCTTCTATAAGTTTGCTTTGAAATTATTTTATTTACTTCAAATATTTATAACCATGTATAATGTATGATCATTTTTTAGGTTCAAAGATCCTAATGCCCAGTTTACCAATCTTTACTGATTAATATTTCCACATTTGCCAATAGAATGTTCACATATGAAAGCCTATTCTCTTCTACAACCTTTGTCTATCCATGCTTGTGAAAAAACACCTCTCCATCTGCCCCCATTGCCCCACCTACCACCCTTGACCACCTTCTGCTATAAAATTTTCTTATTTGTCATTTCACATGAATTGTAGGATAAGCTAACTGCCACCAAAAATTTTGTGTTTCAATCAAAATTGCATGTAATCCATAAATTAATCTGAATAGGAATGAGATTGTTTTGTCCTTCAGTAAAGTTCTATGATTATCACTACAAAAAATTTGGCATAGTTTATGTTAGATTTGTTCTTAAATGTATAATAGCATTAGGAAAACAATACGATATTTACAAATGTGAGTCTGACTTATTTCACTTATGAGTATAATCTCAAATTGCCTCCATTTACTTATAAAAGCCTCAAGATCATCACTTTTTATAGCTGAGTAATATTCCATTGCATAAAAATACCACATCTTTTTCATTCATTCTGTGGTTGATGGGTATTTTGTTTGTTTCCAAGATTTAGCTATTACAAATTGTGCTGCTAGACTTCCAATCTGAGTTTTTTGAGGAATCTCCACACTGATTTTCACAGTGCCCACACCAGTCTACACTCCTACCAACAGTGAAGAAGTGTTCCTTTTTCCCCAGAGCCCTGCCAACATTTGCTATTGGTTGATTTCTTGATGGCAGCCATTCTTTCTGGAGTGAGATGAAATCTCAGTGTTGTTTTAACTTGCATTTCTCGAATGACCAGTGATGTTGAGCATTTCTTCATGTATTTATTCACCATTTGTATTTCTTCATCTGAGAAGTGCGTGTTCATCTCAGAAGCACATTTTTGGATTGAGTTTTTGAATTTGGGGGGCCTGATGTTTTTCAATTCTGTATATGTGTTCTGGACACAAGTTCTTTGTCTGAGGGACAGTTGGCTAAAATTCTTTTGCATTCTGTGGATTTTCTTTACACTTTTTTTGGTGATTTCTTTTGAAGTGCAAAACTTTTTAATAAGATGAGATCCCAATTGTTGATTCTTTGAAGTACTTCCCATGTGGTTTGCATTTTGTTCATGAGCTCTTTGCCTACCCCTATGTCTTCAAGATTTCTACCTACCTTGTCTTCCAGTAGATTTAGTGTATCTGTCTTAATATTTAGATCTTTGATTCTTTTTGACTTTAGTTTAATGAATGGTGATAGACATGGGTCTAGTTTCACTCTGTGGCATGTGGAAAGCCAATTTTCCAGCACCATTTATTAAAGAGGCTATCTTTCTTCCAGTGAACATGTTTAGTCCCTTTATCAAATATAAGATGGCTGTGTCGTATTGTCTCCCTACTGTAAAAAAAATTTTTTTTAAAAACTGAAAGAGTAATAAGATCTAAAATGTATAATAGATATTGTAATAATGAAATTGAAAGAAAGAACTCAAAATTAAACAGCAACTGGGATAGGGGAAAGGAGAAATAGCAGAAAGGAAAAGATTGTATGTATGTAGGTATATACATATAACTGTCTGTATGTATAAGTGTGCAAGGTAGATAACTGCACTAATTCTGTTAGTTCATCAGAAAGAATAGTTTGTGTTGTCATTATTTGATTGTCTGATCATTTTTTATGCCTAGATCTTATAACTTGAGCAACTGCTTCTAAGATAACAATGTGCAATATGTTAACTAGTGTTGATTTCTTACTGTTTTTTTTAAAATTCTGTATTATTTCTATGCTTTTTTATGTTTTGCTTTTTAAAATTAAAAAAAGAAAAGGAAAGAAATTGATGTTTTCAAATGAGGAAAAAATGTATAATAGTTTTTGCTGCATTTTGAACTGGCATATATTTAAATTTCTATGTTCTAATTATTTGATATAGGTAGAAATGAATACTATTGACTTAAGTTCATTGCTGTTACTGACGTCTATTTGTTAATAGTGTGCATAGCAGACATTACCAGGTGTCCCTGAGCATACAAAAAACTGTACTTCCCAGGGATGTATAACTAGCTGCAGCCAATGAAATGGGAGTGGAGGTGATGATGTCCACCTGGCCATGAATGCTCCTGCATGATGATTAAGTCTCTCTTGTCCTGAAACAGATGTGGACATCAACTGCGGAGGTGGCAGAGCCTGAGGTGATGAATCATGCACGGCAGACATTCACTCAGAACTCACGCATGAGTAGAAAATCAGCTGCTGTTGTGTTATCACTAACATCTCAGGGTTAATTGTTACTTCAGTATAACCTAGTCTCTATTGATTAGTATGGTTCATCTATAGAGTCCCATGGATTTTTTTTTATGTCCACCATTATAGCAGCAGGGAATAATGACACGTCTGTTTCCTCCTTTCTAATTCTTAGATAATTAAATTTTTATGAATACCAAACTTAACAATTAATGAAGTTGACACAATGTTACACTTTGTAGATCTTTAATTAAACATTTATTAATTTTGATTTGCACTTTTCCTTTGTGTTCTTTCAGGTCTCAGACATTTGTGTAATCCCTTAAAAAGCAGCTAGGCTGTGCCCTGTGGTGGGTGCCTAAGGATTAACGGGGCCCAGATTTACCAGTCTGGGAGCCCACAGTTGCAGGGTAGGGTCATGTGACACTGGTCCAGCAAGCCTGGCTAAGATGACCCAACTGGTATTGGAGCAAAGATAACTATAGCACTAAGGGGATCCCAGCAAATTGATGCTGGGAAGTCTCTATTTCAATCTATCCCTTCCCATGGAAGAAGAATCACAGTTAGTTTTTACTTTCTCCTTCTCTTACTTCTAGAACTTGATGAAGGCTCTAAATATCTTATTATCACCACTACAACACTGCAGGTGTGCTCTAGTTCAAAAAAAGTCCAAAATAATAAAACCTGACCTTATAAAAAAAATACGAATTGAGGGATGGTAATTTGCTTTACAAAGGGTTCTCTGCTCCACAAAATGAATTCGACTTTGGTATCCCTAAAATAGCCAGTTCCCTTGGTGCATGTTAAATATAATTCAATTTACAAAAAATTTGATTTGCATATAACCTTTTCTGTAGCACATCCATTGTGCAAAGCAATGTACACTTGTAATTGGCTGCAAATTGCCAGGAGACCACCCTTGCACATATTGTTCCTCGATGTGCAATTTTTTCCTAATCTCTATGGAATAGAGGAGTGGAGGCACTGAAATTCCTGTCGTTCAGTTGATCCCATTGGCTAGACTGAGGAGGGAGATTCGTTGAATATTTAGATGCATCGTGTGCAAAGTACAAATCAATGTGTATTTAGAAGCAGGAAATGAGGAGAAGCTAGGCTACCAGAACATGGGTTGCTTGACTAGATTCTGGAAAAGAGAGTGTGTTGAAGAAGTCCTCTTCATCTTGGTGGCCTGACAGGCACCAGGAGAGTGTGAAATGATGCAGGAGACCACTTACAATCATGGCTGAGATATCATTTTTCCCAGGAGGCAATAAACCTGTAGGAACACCTTCCAAGGGGAGCAGTAGAGCCGAGTACAGGAGCCTGAGCCCAGTGGGGAAGGAGAGAGAGCTACAGCTGAACCAGCCAGCCACCACCGCCTGGCCCAGGAGCCTTCCCTGTGTAGTGTGTTCTGGCCACATGAGTATAGCCAAATTCTTGGCACGGCAAGCAGGGACATTTTCTCATTGTATATGTAAAAAGCGAAAGTGGCACCTTTTCACAGCAAATTGAATTAAAGTAGATTATTCATGATGATGCCAAGTCTCATCTAAAATCCTTTTCAACCTGAATATTAAAAACCCTGCCTGGCGTCTCATGCTCTCTTTTCAGAAACCATCCCACCCCTCCTCACTCAGGTCGGGTGCCAGGGCCCTTCTCCTCTGATTAGGAGCTTTCCTCAGGGAGTTCATCTGCTTGGCTCACAGCTCTCCTTCCCCAGGCTAGCCTGCAGGGCGTGTCAGACACCTGGGGAGAGCCAGAGCCCTGCTGCCGGGCTCTCCTGCCAGCTCCTGAGGATGCACTGGAAGGAGCTAAGCGGATGTCTCTCTAGACCCGGCTTTTTGGGTGCCTTATTTTATTTTATTATTTTCTTTGCTGGAGGGAACAGCTCCTTGGCCCCTGTGCAGCTGAACAGCCTCTCACACTGCAAGTTCAACTCCCCAGAGGCAATGTGTGGCTCCTTCTGGTTCTGAGGTAGGTGTTATAAATTGACTGTCATCAGCACCCTGGGAGCAGATGAGATACATACATCAGTTAGTAAGTAACAATGACTGGAAAACAGGAGTTTCTGTCAACCAAATAAAAATACTGTGATGTTTCTTAGAAGCCCAAGTTTAGGGTAGCTGATTAAATACTTTATTTCAGTCCAATTCCCAAAGAGGATTTTTTTTTTTTCCTGCAGTGGAAGACAGAGCTGCAGACTGTGCACTGTACAAATCTAGTGCATGCTGTTAGTACAGGTCACCAGAATGGTGCCCCCAGGAGTCAGGGAGCTCACCGTTTACACTGCTGCATCCTGCAGAGTGGGGAAAGAGTAAGGCTAATGTATTTCTCTCTAGGTCTGAATTTGAGGAAAGGGGACAGTTTTGGGCTCTGATACCCAACCCCCAAGGTTTCTTGTAGTTGCTAGGCCACTTATAATTTTCTGCAATCCTGAGTAATCCACACAGACTCTAAGTAACTGATCAGGTGTGGCAATGTGTAATTTATTGGCAGTTAAGGTTACATAAGAGGTTGATATGGCAGTGCCTGGCCCTTGGCATCTTCATAAATATGAAGTTTCCTTTCTACAGTGCAACCGGGAGCCGGGCATGTTCAACAGTCAGGCAGGACAGGTCTCTTCTTCACCTGCTTTGATGCTGGAAACCAACAGCAGAATGAGAAACTAAAAAAAGACCAAGGCCATGGCTTTGTGGCCTGACGAGGTGCACAGGAGACGGCTATATATGCAAAGCCCTGGGCATCCCAGGCATTGGAAGTCCCTCTTAGAAGTCTCATTCTTTTCTTATTCATGTCAAAGCCAAGTTGTGACATTGGATGAGGGAAGATGGCAGGGAAGCTGGGACAGTAGGTGGGTGGGAGGAGCGTGAGGTGCAAGAGGGTATGTGTGCTCCATCTATTCTTAGGGAAAGAAATGCTCCATGTGAATGAGAAAATAAAGTACACAAACTTAAAACCTCTGTTTCTACCTGGGTGGTATATTCTGTGCTCACTTTCTCTTTTATTTGTAACACTGTGTCTAATATGGGCCTATGAGAGCTGAGGGGAGGAGCCTCCCCTTATAGGGGCCACGCTGTCATAAGCCAGCAGTGACCATGTGGAAACTCTCCCCGAAGGTTTTAGAAACTGGAAGGCAAGTACCTAGCCCACCGGTACCCTCTTTGTCTGCTTAGAACTATAGTCTTCAGAATCTTCTGAGTTAGAGCTCAGAATTTTGTTTGATGAGTGTTATGGTTGATACCTAGTGTCAACTTGAGAAGTTTAGATAATTAAGTGACTCAGCAGGGGGCCAGGGTGCTCACTTTGTAAACATCCTGAACTTGTGCAAAAAGAGGGCACAGAAATGGTGTGGGCGGGTAGCCTGCATACAGTGTAAGGGAGGAAAAGAGGCTCACGCCCCTCACACACCTTTTGTTCTTGTTGCTTTGCTGTCTTCTGCCGCCTTGAACAGTTGCCCTTGTATTATGCCACCTTGCTTTGGAGCCAGCTAATTATGTAGTGAAACTTCCACAAACTTTGAACTAAATAAATCCTTCCTTCCTTAATTTTGAGTGTCGAGGGTATTTTGTCTCAGCAACAAGAGAAAAATAACTAGGACAGAATTTGGTACCAAAGAAGTGGGGTCATTGCTGTCAGTATGCGATACAAGACCCTTTGGGGATGTGGTTTTGACCATGTGGTTCAAGCGCTTTTGGGAATGGCTTGTGGGAAGAGTTTGGAGAGCTTCAGAGATGCTGGCTGAAAAAGTAGAGCTTGAACACCTTAGGTTATTGTGTATGGGAGATTCTGGTCAGAGCTCAGAAGACCAGAAAACTGATAAAGATCAGGCTCAAGAGATTTCTGAAGGGAAAAAGGACTGCATTGGCAGTTGGACTCCAGACAATGTGTGTTATAACTTGGCAGAAGGTTTGTCTACATTTTGCTTGTGTCCAGAGACTTTGCCTGAGACTAAGATTAAGGGTCGTGGACTAATTAACCTGGCAGAAGAAATTTCAAAGCATTCTAATGTTGAGGCTGTGGCACTGCTATGGGAGAAGGGAGCGTTTAGCCAGGTTTATGTTGTGAATCAAGAGCATAGATTTCAGCAGAATGATTTAAAATGTTGTGAGTTTGGCCAGAAAGAAAGTTCCAGTAAAATTGTGAACTACATAGATAGAGCTGAGGAGATCTTGATTGTGAGAACAAATAGGAGAATATAAAAGATGGCCTGAGGGTGTCACAAGAAGCAGCAAGTCTCTACCCTGTGCAGCCTTAAACCTGCAAAAAAAAAAAAAAAAAAAAAAAAAAAAAAAAAAAAAAAGAGATTTTGCTTTGAGGAGAAAGTTGCAGAGCATCAGGTTCCAGAATGGAAACAGCATAGAAGATTTGTTCCTCAGAGTTGAATTCCAAATGCCCAGCAATCCAGGCTCCTCACCTCTACAGCCAAGAGAGAAGAAAGCCTGGCTACTGCTCCAGCTGGCAGCAGACCATGGCATCATCCACATGGTGCTGGGTTTAGGTGTATGCAGAATGCAAGAGCTGTGGAGTTAAAAAGGCTCACACCGGATTTCAGAAGGCTTGGGAGGCCAGGCAGTGTGTCCCTGAGAGGGCTATGTGTGAAGCTATGAGTATGAAGCCAAAGGTGCAATGGAGACCCCCCAGAAATTTGGAGAAGCCAGTAATGTGCGTTGTCTAAGGAAAGCTGAAAGGAGGGAGCAAAGCAGGCCCAAGAGAGAAACCATGGGAGCTACAACCACTGGAAGTGCTATAGAGCTAGAGCCACCCAAGACCCTTGCCACACACAACTTGTCACAGATTGCACTAGATTCTGCATGTGGAACTACAGGACTTAATGTCTGCCCTGCTGGATTTTAGACTTACTTTGTTCCCAATCCATTACATCTCCCTGTTTGTAACTTTTGAAATGAGAGTATTTATCTCATGCCACTGAATGTTGGAAGTGTTTAACTAACTTTTCATTTGTACAGGGGCTTGCAACTAAGAGTTTGCCTTAAATCTCAGAAGAGACTTGGGACTTAGACTTTTCAGCAATGCTGAAACTGTTAGGAGTTTGGCAACTCTTACAGATAGGCTAAATGCCCTTTGTGTAAAGGGATGTCCATGAGTCTTTGGGGGACCAGTGGCAAAATATTAAGGTTCTAATGTAATATAACATTGATAGACTTAATATTGGTTTGTAAAAATTGTTAAAGCTGTGCTGTAATGTTCAAATTATGAAATGGTGAGAATAAACATGTCTTTATAACTGGAAACTGGTTTAAAGAAGTGTGTCTGGTTGCCAAGTTGACAAGGGGTGAATTGTTATATTTGATACATTGTGTCAGTTTGAGAAGTTTAGAAGTTTAACTAAGTGAGTCAGTAGGGGGCCAGAGTCCTCACTTCATAAATATCCTAAGCCTGTGCAAGAGGAGGGCTCAGAGATGGTGTGGAAGGGTATCCTGCACACAATATAAAGGAGGAAAAGAAGCTTGCCCTCTCCTCCACACCTTTTGCTCTTGCTGCTTTTGCTGTCTTCTGCCACCTTGAACAGTTGCCCCTGTATTATGACACCCTGCTTTGGAGCCAGCTAATTATGGACTGAAACCTCCTCAAACTGTGAATTATATAAACATTTTCTTCCTTAATTCTGTGTGAATTTTGTCTCAGCAATGAGAGAAAAGTAACCAAGACAATGAGAGAAGTATTTTTCTTTCTAACTACATAGACACACTGGCTCTTGAAGACTTCTGTATAGCCTGCTTTACCCTGGAAAGAGATGGGAGAGAGCCACTAGGAATTGCAATGGAGTCCCTTCCTGTGCCTCCTATATTCTCCTTTTTCTGTGTAGGTTCTCTTGACCATCTTGAACCTGAGGCATAGCTATTTAGATTCAGTGATCCTACACAAGTAGGGTTATCTTTCACAGCTCCACCCTCAGCCAAGCTTGGAGACAATATCACTTGTCTTTGTTTACTGAAGAAAGTCATGGTTGTCAGTCCTGACCATGGAACATAGGACCTAGAAATTTTAGGTAGTCCTCAGGGCAGTTTCTTCCCTTACTCAACTCTCCTCTTCCACACCTCTTAGCTGCTCAGAATTGCTTCTACTATAAGAATGAGTTATTATAAAAAGAACAAGATTGGAGTAAGCACAGTGGCACATGCCTATAATCCCAGCTACTTGGGACACTGAAGTAAAAGAACCACAATTTTGAGGCCATCCTCGCAACTTAATGGTGTCCAGTCTCAAGAAATACTGGCCCCTTTCATTTCTCTGGGATCCTCAATTGTATGTTGTCCCTCCGTCTCACATATACTTCCACCATGATGTTATCTACCATGATGTGATACAGCGTCGTGCAGTTCAGATCTCCAGCTTACAAAACTATAAACTAAATAAGTATCTTTTTAAGTGTCACTCAACAACAGGTATTTTGTTAAAGCAACAGAAAACTGATGAGTGCACATTGTATAGATAGTATTATTATTATTGTTTTCTTTGTGAGGCTGTAGGGATCAAGAAATACCTGGCTAAGGCTTCATCATCATCCCACTTTCTATGATAGCATCACTTAGACTCCCGGGTATGCTGTATTTACAGAGAATTTAGAAATATTTACAATTCATTGTCAAAATTTAGCATTTAAAGAATGGATTTCTAGATTCACTTTAAAAATTAAAACACCTGGCAGTAGTGGCCACAATGGTCACCCTAGGCTGTGGCCACTGTGCCCTCCAGAGAGTCATGTGCTCACTAATTAAACCCATCCCACCCTCCCTCATGACTCGCACCCTTATCATTTTGTCACTTTGCCTCTTATCCCTTGAGGGCATTTGAGTTTCTAATCACTAACCTAAAATGTGGCTAACTAGTGATTTATCTTAGGAAAGTTCTTCTTATTTTACTTCCACTGTCCCCCTCAAACACCCACCACCATGCTCCCTTTCCAAGGACAGGAGACTTACCTTTTCTGAAACAAGTGAGGAAGGCATGGCACTGAGCACTTTTCTAATAGTCACCAAAAAAAATAAAAAATAAAAAAAAATAAAAAAGCTTGTTTCAGGGATCCTTGGTCTCCAGAGATTGTTGCAAGAAGACTCGATTATGCTTTCACCAAAAAGCATCCACCTAAACACTAAGAATGATGTTCTGGTGAGCTACAACTACATAATTAATTATCCCAAAGTGTAGAGACTTAAAATAATCTGCTAATTTGTCCAATCACTACATGGCCCAGTTGAGCAGCAATTGTGTAGGCCATCTCATCCTGTCACGGTCCAATGGCAGCTAGGTTGGAAGCACCTGAAGGCTCTATTTAGCTGACAGTTCATTCACAAGGCTGAAAGTTGACACTGGTTGTCAGCTGGGAGCTCAGTGAGAGCTGCCCACTGAAGCACTTATGTGTGTCCTCTGCATGGGACTTGTGCTTTGTACCATGCAGCAGCTGAGTGCTGGAAGGGAAGGTCCCACAAATGAGTATTCCAAGGGATCCAGGAAAAAGGAGCAAGGCTTATGTACAAGCTTAAGAAGTCATGCAGTGTTACTTCTGCCATATTTCACTGGTGAACAGCAAATCGCAAACCCTGCTAGTTTCCAGGAGAAGCATACAGAGCATGAACAATAGGAGATGTAAGTCACTGAGAGCCCATCTTTGGAAACTCACCAACGGGCACCACTGGCGTGGCTGATCCTTATACCATGGCTGGTTTTGCATATGTGGTTTTTTTAGAACAACTTTTCTCCTCTCCCTTCAGCTTTCCCCAAGGTAAGATATTAATGAGATCGTATTTGAACTCCCTGACAGAGTAATGCCTCCTGATAAAGCATACTGTTATTATTAGCCTGCCGGATAACTCCCACCTGGAGTCCACAGAAGACAGGATGAGGGATGATGCTGCATATACCTCAACAACAAGCAAAACTTCATTAAATCCATTGAAATAACACAGACATTCAGATTTAGTACAGATTAAATCCTATTACCGACAAACTGCATTAAACTGCTTCCAAAAAGTGGTGGAACCAGGTGTTTCCCAAGCCCCACTTCCTTCAAGCAAATACTCAATGTAAGCAAAGGGAAGAACTACCAAAGAACAGGATCATCCCTTGAGATTTGTTAGGATGAAATTCGGTCTGTTTTATTTAAGTCATAGGTTTAGGCATCTAAAAATCAGAAAGAAATCCTTGCAGAATTCTGGAGTATGAGCTGGCTAGAAAATGGGCTCATTTAAATTGTAGAAAAAGTGTCTTTATGCTGGTTCTCTTCTCAGGCCCTGGGGATTTTTACTTGATTCTCTGATTAGTATTTGGTGAGCTCACTGTGTAAGTGCTTGTCTGGTAGATGGAAGCCACACCCAAACTCAGGGTATGTACCTTCCATACAGTGACAGTAAACTCAAGAAAAACAAAGGGCTTCAAATGGGGCCAACATCTCAGATGACAGTGGAGGAAATGACATAGAGTAGCAATTAGATATCACCTCAGTTTAAGCTTCTATTTTATTTTTTCTAAATGAACACCATTATTAATATTCTTCTACTTATTTCCGCTTAAAGGTCTAAGGCAGTGATGGCAAAACTTTTAGAGCTTTCAATGACATACAGCCTGCTGTGGTATGGGTTCGGCACCCCTGGTCTTAGGGTTAGGCCAGCTGTACAAATGCTATACAAGAATTCTACCACACCTGTGGAGGGCAAGCTATCTCCCAGGGCAGACTTTCCTGGAAGTCAACCCTGGCCTTCCCTGTAACTGATGAGCATCCTCCGCCCACTTCTAGCTTTGCCTCAGACAGCACTGTCCTCCCCATTGAAAGATCAGAACAGCCCAGCCTTCAGCTCCACCCCACAGACCTCCACCTCACTTCCTTCCCTTAGGCTGGCACACAGAAAGGCAGAGGAAGCAAGGTGACCTCTGACAGGACCAGCTGGGAGACAATCTACCTTCTCACATGGTTTCCAGAAATGGGACATACCTAAAAATGGAGACCTCTGGCTCAGGGGCCATTTGTTCAAGTCATTTTCAAGTCACACTTCCTCCTTTGTGAATTCCTCCATTTCTGTCCCTGTGCCTTACTCCCATTGCGTAATGCTACTTCCTACCCTCCTCCTTCATCCACTGCCAAGTTAACCTCACTCAAACTATCAGCAGTCATTTAATTGACTGCTTTATTTTGTCTCACACTTAGACATCATATGTACTTCATTATTTATGTTTATTTTTCTTCTAACTTTGTCTTAAATGCAACAAGTTTGGACTGGAATCTGCAGTAATGCTAGTGATTCTACTAAGTTCTAAGCATTCAGAAACACCACACAACAAGAGGTGAAGTGGGGACAGTACTTACTCCACTGGACATAGTCTTGGTCTCTCACGTGTTTATGTAGCCCATCCTAATAGATTCTTGGCACTTGAAAGACAAGAATCAGTCCTTTTGTTTCCATTTGTACCTCACCGTCACCACAAACTGCATAGGCCCCACTCCTATAATGGCTGGAGAGCTGATGGTCTCAAGCTACCCACTGAGGCTGGACACTCACTTTACTTATGAAGTATTTGGTACAATTTAAGAAGCCACTATGGAGCTATTTGGGGGAAAGTTGTCCTCCATAGCCACAGTGTATCACAGAAGGTTTCAAACATTCATGTGGTCCACACCAAGGAATTTGTTTCTAATAACTTAATTATGTTTTAAAGGACAAATGTTGTTTACAAGTTAGACAGATGTAGGGTTGTCCCTATGTGACTGTCTAGGTCCATTTGTGCTATTTTGACATAATATCACAAACTAAGTCATTTATAAGGAACAGAACATTTTTGGCTTACACTTCTGATGGCTGAGAAGTCCAATATCAAGGCAGCTGCAGATCTGGCATCTCCTGAACACATGGTGTCTTGGTTACTTTTCTCTCATTGCTGGAACAAAGTGCTTAACACCAAAATTAAGGAAGGAAAAGTTTATTTAGCTCACAATTTGTGGAGGTTTCAGTCCATAATCAGCTGGCTCCAAGCCCGGGCGGCATGGCATAGAGGCAACAGTTTAAGATAGCAGAAGACAGCAAAAGCAGCAAGAGCAAAAGAGGTTGAAAGTAAGCCTCTTTTCCTCCCATATATTGTAAGCAGGCTAGCATCCCTACCCAGGGGAGGTGTAGTACTCACACCATCTCTGTGCCCTCCTCTTGCACAAGATGAGGATGTTTACAAAGTGAGGACCCTGGCCCCCTGCTGAGTCCTTTAGTTAAACTTCTAAGCTTTTCAAGTTGACACAGACACAGTATATCAAGGATTACAGATGGTTTTCACTCCTAAAATGACACCTTGAATGTTGCCTCTTCTGCCAGGAAGAAACACTGCCCTCACACGGCAGCAGATCAGGCTAGGGAGAGAGTTAACCCACTCCTGAGAGTCCTTTTAAAGAACACTAAATGCACTGTGAGAGAGAAACTCATATTCTGATAACCTTTTGAAGGCCCCACCTTCCAACACTGTTACCTTGGCAATTAAGTTTCAGTGTGAATTCTGGAGAGAACAAACCTTCAAACTATGGTGCCCTCTTTCTCATTTACATCAGAGTACCTTTCTTTTCTTTTCTTTCTTTCTTCTTCTTTTTTTTTTCTTTGTACAGGGGATTGAACTCACAACCTCATGCTTGCGAGGTTGGTGCTGTGCCACTTGAGCTATATCCCCGGTCCTCGGCTGCCAGAGTACCTTTCTTTTCAGTGGCATCAGTGTTTCATCTTCAGCAGTTGTGGGTAGGGTACAGCTGGTCCCATTGCACCAGTAGAGAGCAACCATTGCTCATGTACCATTAATCTTGGTTACTATAAATTAGTATAGACATTAACTTTTCCCAAATTATTTTTTGTCAATAATAATCAGTGTACTATGTTGAGAGTATATAAGGCTTGTGAACCCATGTTTACCTGTGCTTGAAAAAGAAAAGTTTGAACATCTTATCTAAACTAGCTACAGAACATTTGGGAACAACTTCAGTGTCTTGTTGAAAGTTTCCAAATTCCTTCTGCCAGGAGGTAGAAACCTGTGGAAGGTAGGAGATCTTTGTAGGATTTGCCTTAAGGAACCGCTGCCTGCCCCAAACATAGCAGAGATTCTAGATGCTAGCCTCAAGGTATGATGAGAAGCTTGCCTTTTTAAATGGTTGTTTTATTGATCGTGGTATATGACAGTAATTGCCTCTTCAGCTTTATATGTTTTAATTACTTGCCTTTTCTTCCTGTCTTTGAGTCTCTGAGTGATTAGATCACCAAGGGTGCAACTTAAAAAATAATTCCAGTAAAGAAATGAGTTTGTGATGGTGTTGGTGAGGTAGCCCTTTTTATTAGGCCAGCTCCAAAATGAAAATTACCCTTAAGAGAGGCTGTGAAAGTAGAGTTTGCATCTTTGCTGGCTTGGATAGTGTGCTTAGAAGAATTCAGGATACATGGGCTCAGGAAAGTCAGGAAGACTTTGACTGTGTGCATGTGTGTGCACGTGTGTATGTGCTTGTGTGTGTTGCGTGTGTGCTCACATTTGGGCATGTTTCTCCCAGAGACAGGAGCATCAAGGCTGCTTGCCTTTATCTGTGGCAATGGAGCCTATCCCAGGATGGGGAGCATAAAGATCACTTGCTGTCTGTGTTTAAAAAAAGGAGTTACTGTATTTTCAGGAAATTCTTCCTTTCTTCTTTATTCTCTGCAAGCTGTGGACGTTTTAAGTCTGTACCTTAGGGTAGGGGCCAGGGATGAACTGTAGGAGTGTGCTAGACTAGAACTCTAAAAATTATCCCTTGAGCTGAACTTTTCCCCCACCTTCTACTTGCTGTACCCCATTCCTAGGTTGAGTCTCTGGCAGAAGGCAGGTGCAAGGCAGGAGGCCAGACAGAGACATCTGTGAAGTTGCATGGTGCTCGAGGGCAGGACCCTGGGTTACAGAAATCTAAGCCAAGCAGCAGTGGTCAGAACTTGAAGACAACTCCTACCGTCCGTCCTTCTCTTCTTTTCTTTTTTATTTTGGGTTTTGCGCTGGGCATCCAATGCAGGGCCTCACACATGCTAGAAAAGTGCTCTACTGCTGAACCACATCCCCAGCCACTATACATTTCTTTTTAATTCCTACTTTATTTTGTGAGAAATGTTTTTAAAAAGCTAATTATGAAATATGACTGATTCCAAAAATTTTTAATAATATCCTTAATTCATAGTAAAATGAACAAACTGACAGATTTTACTTCTTTAGAAGAATGCTGTATATGCTATTTGTCCCAGCAACCCAGAAAGGCATGCGTTTCCTCTTCATTTAATAGTCGAGGAAACAGACTAAGTGACATCCTAGACTCAGTAGGAAAGACAAAGCCAGGACCTGAATCTCTCTCTTCAGACTTCAAGGTTAGTCCTTTCCGAAACAGTTTTTTAAAAATTCTTTTCATATCTTTTTATTTTTCCAGGAACCCACACATCAGTCTCATATTAGTTACAAAGTTTTCCCCTTGAGTTTCCACTTCAGAGACCGATTTCCTTGAGTGCGTGCAGGGAAGGCACCCGGCTGTGCTATGGTTGCAGTGTACACATCCACACACAAGTGGCTCAGTCTGCGTGTTTCAATTGCTCAGGCTGTGAGAGCACAGGGACCTCAGTGGGACAGGGCTGCCCTGTGCCGGGAGGACCATCTCCCTCACACTTGGTCTGGGATTTTAGAGAACATTTTTCCTGTCCGCATGGCTCCCATGAAATATCCTGTCTGCTTAGGGCTCTACCCGTGTTGCCTCGTACTCATGACCTATGGATGGTGTTGGCGCTAGTGATCACCTCTGGTTTACGCGTCAGGAAACTAAGGTTCCAATTGTTTAAGGCCACTGTCCTTAGGGAGATGAAATTTATTTTGACTCCAGAGTCCACATTTTTTCTACTTTATGTTTTGCTATTAATGCTTGGTATTAGAAGTCCAAAAAGATTTGTGATTTTTTAGTGACTAAAAATACTGGAGGCACCAGAATTGGCACCATTGGGGTTGACTTGAAAGCCACAGGATGAAGGTTGGAGCCTGAGGCTCAAATGTGGCAAGTCAGCCCAAAGGAAATGAGAATCAGGAATCGCAGATTGTAATTCCAATGCTCTAGCTGAGTGCTAACCACTTGTGTGACTTTGGGCAAGTTGTTTTTCCTCTCTGGGCCTCCATTCCTGCACTGTATAATTAAGAGTTTAGAGGAGTCCCTCTCTGAAGTCCCATCTTATTCTAAGATTCCTACTCTAAGATTCCTAAAGCACACCTGTGGGGACATGTTCTTCTTTAGAACAGTTCTGCCACCCGGAATCTCACAAAGCAATAAGACCCAGTTCCCCGAAGCCACACCATTCAGCATTCCCGCTTCCCCAAAGCATATGGCGCAGTGGCTGCCTGCCAGGAAGCTCTGTGAATGAAAGTAAGGAACCAGTGAACATCAGCAGCCAATGTGCTGGCTTTGTCCCTCCTGTTCTCATGGTAGGGCATCAGTAATGGGTACGGAGATGGTGTTTTCCACAGATTATTTCAAGGATGATCTCTGCCCGCTTAGAGTGGGCTATTTCCAGTTCTTTCCCTTATCATATTGCCCTGTCAGCAATGCCCTCCACCCTATGCTTCTTTGGGCATTTTCTGTTACCCGGGATCTCTGTGTATTTAGTATACTACTAGGAGAAAATAGAAGCTTCAGGTAAAGAAATACATAAATGAACTTAAGAAATAAATAAATGAACTCCAGTGTCTCATTCTGGCCCTGTTAGTGATAAGTGAAGACCTTGTGCATGTGTCCAAGAGAAACACCCCACGTGGAGAAGAAGGAAGGATGGAAAGGAGCTTTTATTTTGCTCGTCATTGGCTTCTCTCTGCTCTTCCTATCCTTCTCCAACTCTGCTGTAATTTCACCTTTTATTTTAAAGTTCAAGACCTTGATGAAAAAAGGCAAAAGAGAAATTCAGCAAGTTAAATATATTTCATGAGCTATCACTTGGTAGAAAAACCACCACATTGTCTGTCTTTGCCATTTGCGAGGCAGTGTTATTTATTTTTTTTCCATGTGAATTAAAACACCCTGTGTCCCTCCATGATTGCTCCCAGTTATTGTGGTGCACTTCTGGGAATCCCGGTGCTCTGGGAGGCTGAAGCAGGAGAATCACAAGTTTGAGCTTAGCCCAGACAATTTAGCAATTTAGTAAGACACTGTCTCAAAATGCAATAAAAAAGTTAAAAGAGGGCTGGAGATGTAGCTCAGTGCAAAGGCCCTGGGTTTAATCCAATCCCTAGCATAAAAAGATTTGCTTTGTCGCAGTCTGTGGATAGCCCAGAAGAGCACTTGTCAGGAATGCAGGAGAGGGGCTCAGCGGAGAAAGCTGCTACATTCTGTTGCCTTTGCTGACCAGAGAGGGAAAGGGCTGGAGAAAGCACAGTAGACCTGCTGCAGTTTCCGGGGCCCCCAGGACTGAGAATAAGAGCTTTCTCAGAAGAAATCCCCTTCCCAAGGCTTCAGTGGGCACCTGGGGAGGGCAATAAGGTTGGTGGACAAAAAATGATCTGTGATGACAACCTGTGGAGGAATAAGAAGGCTTTTTTTTTTTTTTTGCAGCACCGGGGATCGAACTCATAACCTCACACCTGCCAGGGCAGACGTTTCAGCCACTGAGCCAAACTCCCGGCCCTGGTTTTTTGAGGCAGGGTCGCACTACATATCTCAGGCCGGCCTTGCGCTCGCGTTGCAGCCCAAGCTGGTCTTGAACTCACAAGGGTCCTCCTACCTCAGCCTCCCCAGTCCTGGGATTAAAGGCGTGCGCCACCACGCCCGGCTGAGAAGGCTTTTATTAACTAAGCAAATTGCAAGCAGTCTTGCCAGCTGCATATGGTAGTGAGGCAAGGTGCTGGTCAAATGCCTGGGAATGGCTGTAGGGCTGGCAGAGAGGGTTACGGTGCACACATCTGGCTGGTGCTTTCACTCAGTGCATGAGACTGCAGTGTGCATAGTTCCCTCAGAAACTATGGATTTAACCCAAATCATGCATCAAACGGCTGCTTTATGATGAGGAAGGGTACAAGTACTGTATTTCCTTTGATAGTAGTGATCTGCCAGTGACCAATAAGCCAAATTGTGAGCTCCAAGGAGAGTCAGATACCCAATCAGAGTGCCGTCGCTACGTGGTCCTGATCCCCAAAAACTGCAGGAAGAGAATGAGAAGAGAGAATCAACTGCTCACTGTGTCCTGATGGGTTAAAAATCCACCCACTTTCTTTTTATTTTTTGATTGATGCTTGATCACTGAAATAATACATCTGTTGTCTGTTCCCTTTGGGTTTGATGTGGCTGTAAATGTTTAGAGGAAGGCCTTGGGATGTGGGCCTATTCTAGGCAGTTGTTTGTATTTAGGCAGCTGAGGCATAGAGAGACAGAAAAATAAAAAAAGAAACAAAGGTAAGCAGAAGCAGGACAAGGTAATAATCATTGAAGAGCAGTAGCATAAAGAACCAAGACAAAATTGAAATCATAGCAAAGAGAATTCTAGGTTAATAAGATCTGAAATGCAAGTTATACTACTGTTGCAGGTGTCTTTCAAAAAATTTTTGAAGTTCTTGCAACTTACATAAAATATTTAACAAATGCACTTTTTAATATTACTGTGCATCATTTTAAGTTGAAAGTGGTTTGTGAAGGCTTAATTAGCAATTCGCTTTGAGTGGGTGGGTGAAGGAACGTGATGAAGACAGCGATTTACCTGAGATCTGAGGAAGACCCCCGGGAAAGGCACCTGACTGCTGTGTAGGATTAATCATCCTCTGAAATCTCAAATTCATTTACATATGCTTCTGAGAGACATGGAGCCATATTCCTTCCTCAGTGGTTCTGTTTGTTTAGTTTGCTGACACCAGACTTTATAAGGCTATTGTCGTGCTGATTCTGAAAGCCCATTTGAGTTGGGTAGAATATCCTTTGAAATATTCTCATGCTACTTTTCTCAGAATGTGTACAACGAGGAAAATTCATTTCCTTCCTGTTGAGCAAAGTTAATGAGCATTTTTCATTATATTAAAATATTACCCATTGTTATGACTTCAGTTCAACATTCCTGCAGAAATTACCATTGTTGCACAGTTTAGTGATGCCAAGGCCAAGGCACCTGTGTCTTATTTCCAAGTTTCTCCTCTTAAAAAAAAATGGCTGTTACGATTTTTTTTTTTTTTTTTTTGCGGCACCAGGGATCGAACTCACAACCTTGCACCTGCCAGGGCAGGCGCTTAAGCCACTGAGCCAAACTCCTGGACCTGGTTTTTTGAGGCAAGGTTGCACTATGTAGCTCAGGCCGGCCTTGGGCTCGAGTTGTAGCCCAAGCCGGCCTCGAACTCCTCCTACCTCAGCCTCCCGAGTGCTGGGATTAAAGGCGTGCGCCACCATGCCCGGCTGTTACGATTTTTTAAAAAGGCAAATCACCTCATTTGGGGTGAATTAATAAGCAATTATAATTTTTTACACATCTGTTTTACCACGAAAACCCAATCTTTAACAATCATATCTTCAGAATTATAATTGCCACATTTGATCTATGACCAAGAAATAAGACCTTCTTCTAAGATATAGTAAATGTGTAATTATTTAAATTTTGGGATGATACTTTTCCTTCAGAAGGGATGAAATGTAGAATTACAGGCTACTATACTGTTATTCTTTAAGTATTCATTTGTGTTAATTTTTTAAACATCCACCCATTTCACAGGAGTTGTTTTTTGTGTCCCAAGAAGACACGAAATGATCAAGAGGACCGAAAAGATCAGAGTGGCCTCAGAAGATGTAAGATCACCAGAACCCCTGTGAAGGAGGCTGTAAAGGAAATTGTAGCAGGAACAGAGGGAAGGAGAGGAAGAAGTTGGAATCTTACAGCAGAGAGAGATGCTCGCAGGACAAAGGGAGGATAGCCTGGAATTCATTGTAGCTAAGGCAAATCCAGCATCAGTTCAACTCCCTCCAGGACTACTGACAGAACCCCACAGACTGGAGGCTTAAATGGCAGAGTTTGTTTTCCACAGCTCTGGAGGCTGGAGGAGCAGCTGGTTTCCTCTGAGGCCTCTCTCTTTGACTTGCAGGTGGTCACCTTCATGCAATCTCTTGACCTGGAGCTCGTGTGCCGTGTCTCCTTATTACAAGGACACCAATCACACCGGATTAGGGCCACCCTAACAGCCTCCAGTTAACTTTATCCTATGAAATCCTACATCCAAAACTCATAGGATTACCTCCCACCCAAATAATCTAATTTTACCTTAATTGTCCCTTTAAAGATATTGTCTCCAAATACAGTCACATTGTAAAGTACTGGGGGTTTGAACTTCTGCGTATGAGTCTGGAAGGACACACTTCAGGGCCTGTCACCTTCCAGATGTTACTTTTTAAAATAAGAGGACAGGTGATGTAGCTGTGATGGAGAGGTATTGGCTGTCTCCTGCACATTCACTAGAAGGAAGAGTAAAAGGCGGTGAAAGTTGACATCCTCAGGATATTGAAGACACGGAAAATTAAGGGTCAACTTTATTTTGGTTGAAATATTTTTTAAATTTTGTGATGAAAATTTTAGATACAAAGAAAGTGGAGAAAACAGTATAAAAAGCAGCAATTATCACAATTCTGAGTCTCTTGCTTAATCTAGCCTCTCTTTTTTCTTTTACTAAAGTGTTTCAAAACACATTCTGGGTATTGTGTCATTTTACCCTATGTCTCTTAGATATAAGTACTTAATTATACATCTCTTAAATTATAAACACTTTCTTGCATAATCATAATGTCATTCCCATGCCTAACAAAATTAATAATAATTTCTTGCTCAATTCAGATTTCCATCATTTCAAAAAA
>RJWM01001818.1:81751-143894 GCA_004363535.1 Dasyprocta punctata | reverse complement strand
CTGCTATTCCGATTGTTTCCACCAGAGATTCATTTTACCTGTTCCAGAATTCAGATACACTGAATCACACCATATGTATTCTTTTTGGTTGGGATTCTTTCTGTCCACGTAACTGCAGTGAGATCATTCCCGGTTGTTCCTGGTACCACGAGTTCCTTCGTGAGTCTTCCTCAGTGTAGCTAATTCACACTTGATTACCGACTCTTCTCTTAGTGGACATTTACATGCTTTCCAGTTTGGGTTATTATTAACAGAGGTGCAATAAATAGTCATGTGCAAGATCTTTTGCAGTCACGATACTTTACACCTTCACAAGCAATACAAACTCCTTAGGGTTGTCCCATGTCCTTGCCAACATGCGGAAGTGCCAGCCTTTCAATTTTAACCTTTTCTGGTGGGGGTGACACATCTCATTATGGTTTTAATTTACATAACTAGTAAAACATTGATACTTTTATATCCAACTGACCATTCATAAATTTTCTTTGGTAAGATGTCTCTTAAAATCATCTGGCTATTTTGCATTAAGTTGTTTGTTCTTTCATCGTTGAGTTATAGACAGCCATTATACATGTCCATTTTAAGTCCTTTGTCGGATACATGTCTTGTGAACATTTCCTCTCAGGCTATGGCTTGGTATTTCATTTTCTTAATCTTTTCTTTTGATGAGGAGAAGTTTTCAATTATGAGAAAGCCTAATTTATCTTCTTTTTTTCCTTTGATGGTTATTATGTTCTGTGTCCTGCCTAAAAATTCCTTATTCGTTTTACTGATCATTCTTTTTTTTTTTCCCTAAAAGTTTTTACATGTTAGTTTTTCTGTTTGTGTCTGTCATTTACCTTGTATTCATTTATGTATACTGTGTGAGGCAGGGATTAAAGTTCTTTTTTTGTTCCCATATGAATGGCCAATTGTTCTAAATATATATAGCTAGATAGATAGATTTTCTTTTCCCTATGGCAACGTTTTAGCAGCATTGTAAAAGATCAATTGATTGTGTAAATATAAGTCTATTTCTGGCCTCTCTATTGTGTTTAATTGGTCACTTGGCCTATTATTACCACAATGACACACTGTTTTGATGACAATGAAGTCTAAATTTAGGAAGTTTAAATTTTCTAGCTTGTTCCTTTCAAAGATTAATTGGTTATTCTGGGTCCTTTGTCTTTCCATTCAAATATTAGATGCTTGTCATAAATTTCTATTTTTAAAAAGTCTAGGGAAATTTTGAATGGGATTAATTTGAAATTAAATGAAGGGAAAATTTACATCTTAACAATATTGAGTCATATAATCCTTGAATATGATATGGCAATTAATTTATTAGAGAAATAATAATTACTTCAGAAGTTATAAAAACATATTATTATAGAGTCTGTCATTTCCCTCAATAAGTACACTGTAGTTTTATTTATAGAAGTAGAGCAGATATTTTTCATATGTTGAGTCCTTAACCTTCAGTGTGATACAATTATGATCTCTCTCTGTCTCTCTCTGTCTCTGTCTGTCTCTGTCTGTCTCTGTCTCTCTGTCTGTCTGTCTCTCTCTTTCTCCACCCTCTCTCTCTTCCCTATCCTACCCTGCAGGAGTATAAACCTAGGAAAATTTCTGTGGAAGCATAGAGAGAAGGCAGCACTCTCAAGTCAGGAAGCCAGCTCACACCAGACCCAGCGCTGGAACCTGACTTGGATTTCCAGTCTCCAAAACTGTGAAGAAATAAGTTCCTGTTGTTTAAGGCACCCAGTCTATGGTATCATGTTATGGCAGCCCAAGAAGACTAATTACTCTGTCTGTATTTTTTGAGGGATAATTTGGCTGGGTATACAAGGTGTGATTTAAACAATACAGTAAATGTTTAAATTTTTAAAGTTGCTACAGTAAAAGTCACATTGCCAATAAATCCCCTCAACATACTTCCCCTCACATAAATGTATTTATCTCATCATTCTTGCCATTGTCTAAAGCAGTTCTGTGAGTCCTCTTTCGTGAGTCTCTGTAGTTGAGCTGTTGTGGCTGCCTCGATGTCTTGAATCATTTAAAATGGTTATCTTTCACAGTCATTTTGACATTAGGGAAGAGCCAAAAGTTGCACAGTAGTAGATACAGTGATAAAGTGGATGAGGAGACACCATAATGTTTTGACAGAAATTGCCATCAATATTTTGAATCAGTTCAGGACATCGAGGCAGCCACAACAGCCCAACCAAAGAAGAAGGAAGAGCTAGTGACACAAAATTACTATATTATTATCAGTAGACAATAGCCCTGACTCTACATTTTCCCCATAGTACAGAAGGCCCCCAGCCACACCTTTTGTTTTCCTCAAGTTTCAGTTACTTGCATTTAGCTGCAAGCCAAAAATTTTAACAGGAAAATTCCAGAAATAAATAATTCATATGTTAAATTGTATACTATGTTGTCCAGCCCTGTCCTGTCCAGGGTAAGGACTATCCCTCCACACTGTATATTGCCCACCCATCAGTCACTTAGCAGTCATTGAGGATATTGGATTAACAGTCACAATATTGCAGGGCTTCTGTTTGAATAACTTTTATTTCACTTCAAAATGGCCTTGAAGCACAAAAGTAGCAATGCTCACATATGCCAAGGAGAAACCACAGGTGCTTACTTTAAGGAAAAAAGGTCAAAGTTCTTGACTTAATAAGAAAAGAAAAAATTGTATGTTGAGGTTCCTAAGATTTATGATGTCTTGGTTACTTTTCTCTCATTACTGAGACAAAATACCTCACACCCAAAATTAAGGAAGGAAAGGTTTATTTAGTTCACACTTTGTGGAGGTTTCAGTCTGTAATTCGCTGGCTCCAAGGCAGGGTGGCATGACACAGGGGCAACATTTCAAGGTGGCAGAAGACAGCAAAAGCAGCAAAAATAAAAGGGGAAAGAGCAAGCCTCTTTTCCTCCCTTATATTGTAAGCAGGCTACCCCCACCCAGGAGCAGGAGCCGTGTGTAACACTGACACCATCTCCATGTTCTCCTCAGGCACAGGATGAGGATGTTTACAAAGTGAGGACCCTGGTTCCATGCTGAGTGAATTAGTTAAACTTCTAAACTTCTCAATTGACACAATACATCAACCAATACAGATAGTAAGAACAAATCTTCTACCCTTGAAATTTTTAAGGAAAAAGAAATTCATGATCATTTTGCTGTTGCAACTCTAACTATGAAGCCAGTTTTTGAGTATTGCTTAGCTGAGATGGAAGAGGCTTTAGATATGTGTTTGTGTATACGCTTGTGTGCCACATACTAACATTTTGACAATAGCAGACCGCATAAAAAATGGTGGTCCCATCAAACTATAATAGACTAAAAAAATTTTATCCCTTGGTGATGTCATGACCATTGTGATGTAGTTGTATGTTGCATTATTCATATATTAGTGGTGAGTGATGTAAGCAAATCTATTGTGCTGCCAGTTGTATAAAAGTATAGCTCACATCATTGTGTACGATACATAACACTTGATAGTGACAATAAATAACTATGTTACTGGTTTATATATTTATTATACTATATTCCAGAATATGTTCCTTCTACTTATATAAAAATCATATAATTTATATGTCATGTTACACTGGCAGCAGTCTCAGACATCTGATGTTCACTGTACCACTTGGTTATGTAAAAAGGCCACACTGGGTGACGGACATAGGACTTCATAAGTGCACTCTGTGATATTGGAACAGAAATGAGATCACCTTTTGATTCATTTCTCAGAATGTATCTTCACAGGCACATGACTCCAAAATGGAAAACACAGTATACACAGGGCTCTATACGAATCATGATTTTAGGAGCCACTGGGGCCTTGGATTACATCCTTGGTGAACAAGGGGGGATGACTATTATGTCCCCCCACTTTGGTAACTGAAGACTGTTGACACTGGAGCACTTGGCCTGAAAGGAAGAACCTTCTATTCTTTGTGGCATGCAGGAAATGCATAGGAGGCCTCCCACGTTTAGCCATCAAAATCCATAGTCATTTGTGCCTCTGGGTTAGGGTTCCCACCGACCTTAAAAGAACACAGAACTTGTGAGAGGGAAAAGCACAATCCCGCCTGATCCCTTTGAAAACTAGAAGTAAATGTTGTGCTTTCTCCAAGGAAAGAAAAGATCTTAAGCATCTAATTGCAATATTAACACACCCACCATCATCCCAAAATGTCCTCCTTAAATCACCTACATACACCTATAGATCAGACTCAAACGGAAGTGAACAGAACAGTAATGACTTGAGGGTAGGTGTACATGAAGTCTGAGAGGTTATGATGACATAAACTCAAGGTCCAAGCATGCCATTTTTAGCTGTGTGGCCTTAAAATTTTTTACATTTCTAAACCATGTTTTCTCATCTATGAAATTGGGATAATAAGAAGTATCTTGTGGAGCTGTAAAGAAAATTAATATAGAAAATGTCGATCATGCCGCAATGATAAAGACTCAAGAATTCTGTTTCTTTATCCCCTTCCTTTAGATCTACTTAAAGTACATGTGGTTGCAGGGAAGGCAAACTTCTTTACAGCAACAAAAATCTGATGGTTTTTCTGATTGTCAACTTGATCGGCTGGAGAGACACCAAATGAGTGAAACACACTTCTGGGCATTTCTATGTGGGTCAGGGAGGCATGACCTTGGGGACTATATCTGGTTCCTGCTCTATCATTCTCTCAGTTTCTCTCTCTTTCTCTCTCTCTCTCTCTCTCTCTCTCTCTCTCTCTCTCTCTCTCTCTTTCTCTCTCCCTCTCTCCCCCCACCAACTTCCCAGCTGCAACTTTGATCTGCCATGATGTTTCTATCTTGGAGCCAGCTGGTCATGGATTGAACCCACTGAACCCATGGACCAAAATAAGCCTCTTCTCTTTTAAATTGCAGGTGTCAGGTATTTTGTTGCAGCCATGAAGAGCTGACTAATGCACAGAATGTCTCCAAACTTCTCCACACCTAGCTGTGGGAAATAGTTCTCTAGACACTCATTCCTTAACCAGGGAGACTCTGAGTATGGCCTCTTCAGTTTAAAATTTCTGAGGGCTCCATTATCTTCCTACAGTTTCAAGGAAACTGATACCTTTGATTATTGGCATGGTGCTACATTTTAATAAAGTCCTCCAATTTATGAGATAATTTGAGGACTAAATTCCTTTGGGACATCTGGTATGGCTATGAGCAAAGAAAACGAGCATGTCATAACCTTCACCTTGACCTTCTCAGCCTATAGCATCGAGGCAGCAGCCATGTATCCTTTCCAAGATGAAATGCACTCAAACTTTGTAGCACTGCCCCCAAAACTAGATAAAAACCCTCCAGCTTTCCTGAAGCTTTTCATTCCTTCCAAATACAACTTCCATAAAAGGCAAGTATTGTTGAACCACTTTGATGCCCACCGGGAAAAGGCCTTACTTGGTGCTGAATCTACAGTGAGCATCTGCTCCTCAGAATGTCAAGCATTTATTGAATTCTTGGTGTATGCCTGTGCATTGCAATATTCTGTTTCCCATCACTTGCACTTCGCTTAGAGTGTTGGAGCCGTGCTCATCCACAGAAAGTGAGGTGCCCCTGAGGCTCCAATTACACACCACTTAAGAACAATGTCATCAGTCAGGTGCACGCCTTTAATCCCAGCACTCGAGAGGCTGAGGTAGGAGGAGCATTGTGAGTTCAATGTCCGCTTGGGCTACAATGCGAGCGCAAGGGCGGCCTGAATTACATAGTGCGACCCTGTCTCAAAAAACTAGGGCCAGGAGTTTGGTTCGGTGCTTAAGTGCCTGCCTGGCAGGCACAAGGTTGTGAGTTTGATCCTTGGTGCCACAAGAAAAAAAAAAAAAAAAAAGAACAATGTCATCATGGGCAGGAATGGCACCCCAGCTGAGAACAGTTTTTCGTGCTTCTTCACAGGAGCTGAGCTTTGCCACACCCAACCCTGCAAGCCTCACCCTACAAACCATACCCAACACAGCCTCTTGGGGAGATATATCTCAAACAGTTAGCCTTCCCCACCCACCCATGGAAGACACTTGTGTTCAGTGCTTAGAACTAAGCCTCAATTGTTTGCCTATGAGCACAGGCGAGCAGCTCTGCACTGTGCCCCAAAACACTTCTTCCAGGTGCTCATTGCACATTAGGTGAAGCCACCTGGATGGTAAATTATAACCTGATTCATTATTCATTCCATGCCAATTTGAGAGGCTCACTCTGAGAAGACAGCAGAGAACAAATAGATCCTATCGCTGCCTTGAGGAGCTTACCTTCTAGGGGGATAAGATAACTGGTAAAAAAAAAAATGGGTAAATATAGTATCAAATAGTGATAAGTGCTAAAGAAGAAAATCCTAGAACAGAAGAGGACAGAGAAGCATGAGGTCACAGACTGGTTCATGAGTGCTTGGGGAAGCTCTTTCCAGTATGACAGCCATTGAGCAGAGACCTGAAGCCACGCAGTCACCAAGGTGAGGGTGTCAGGTAGAAGCAGCATTAAAGGCAAATGTCCAGGGCACAAGCATCCTTCTTGGGTTTGAAGAATGACAAGGAGAAAGTGAGGCCAGAGCGCAGTGAGTAGAAAGCAGGGAGACAGGAGTTAAGACCAGGAGAGAAACCTGGCCAGGCCTTGCAGAGTCTTTCTTACATTGAATGCCAGTACCGTGGCAGCAGCTTGCTGACAGACATGCTGATGGCCAGTCTTGCTTTCCTCCCAGCCATCCTCCACAGGCACTAGAGGGAGGGCTTGAAGGAGACCAGGTTGCCTTTCTCTAGGTTCTCACCACCTGCAGGAGCCATCTCTTGCTTCCTGGGGTAGAACATAAATCTGGCTCCAAGTCCCTCTCTAGCCTCCCCATTTTATAATGCACATCCCAGCAAAACCAAGCTACTTGTACTTGCCCTTGCTTCATAGAGCTTCCTTCCTCTGAGCCCTTGCTTAAGGATCCACTCAGCCTGGAGAGAAGATATCAAAGTGATGCAGTCAGTAACTTGAGAGTTAGGACCATGGTGGCCATTCAGGTTCAATCACTGGGCTGGAACCTGTGACAAGGAGAAATCTGTCCTCGGAGTTGATAAGGGGCATCGCCAAGGCTTGGCTCTAAGGGTTCTCTGAGGGTCTGAAATCAGGGTAAAAGGAAGCAGAAGCCCCGAATGCAGGACATGGTTAATTCCACCAGATGATGTTTCTTAGGAAAAGAATAAGAGTGGACTGAGTGGAAGCTTTTCATAGGAGAACCCCACCCCCTTCACATCACACAAAGTACCCACCAGGGAGGGGCTGAGGGAACGAGCTCTGGGCCTGGCTGTCTACACTCTGCATGGGTTAGTGTTAGCTTATGGCCTCTCTGTGCCTTAGTTGCCTGATCTGTAAAACATGGAATGTTCTCATTAGTACCTACGCCCTAGGCATGTATGGATTAGATGAGTTATTTCCCATCACACACTCACACAGGGATGGAATTGGAGCATATGAAGCCTTGACAAACGTTAGCTACACTAGCAAGACATGGCAAGGTCACACAAAATCCTCCTTCAGCCTCCCTTGCTAGCCCAAGAGCTCTAGGAGAACAGCATGGAAAGTGGTCTATGAGGCACAGAGTGTATCAGGAGGGTTTGTCTTATTTGCATTTGCATGAAGAGGCACCTTTCGAGGAGTTAGCACTGTACTTTCTGCAGCCCTCGAGGGTGCCTCTGTTAAAAGCCTGCTTCCTTCTCTCCCATTTCCCTTCCTGCTGTTCCTCTTAATATTCAGTGATGGCCACGGAGGTCATCTCTGGTTGAGTTCATTTCCTCTTCGCTGCGGACTCTGAGGCCCAAACCTAAGAGCCCTTACTCTTCAGAGCCACACAGCAGCTCGGCAGGTTTTATCACAGTCATAATTCTCCCCAATAGCAGCCGTTACACTACAGCTACTGGTGCAAGACTGTACCACTGTGTTCAAGGCACCAGGGTTGTAAATTCCGCCGGGCACTTATTTAGCGCTGAGAGAGAGAAAGAGAGAGAGAGACAGAGAAAGAGAGAGAGAGAGAGAGATTAATGTCTACTGGGGGGTCCCAACTTCCCCACTCAGCATCAACAGCACAGCATCCCTATGACCACGCTTCACTGTGAACCTGGGGAGGACTGACTCCTTTTAATCACACCCCCTCATGCCCCAACCCACCTTCTCTGCAGCCCTCCCCCAGCCCAGCATAAGTCTAGGCGGGATGGTCTCCCATCTCATACCTTTAGCCGACCTTCCTCCAGCGTCTCTTCATGTCCCAATGCCCTACGGCTGCCCTTAGCACATCTAGCTTTAGAATCTCCTCCAGCTTTTGAAACATCCATCCTGCTGCTTTCAGTCCTGCTTGCCTAATTTTTCTCTACTCTGACCATTTCCTTGTCCCTGGGGCCCTCGGTCAGCCCACATCTACTCATAAGTCTTGCCATCTTCCTCGCCACTGCCCACCTCCAGGTCTATCAAATCATTCTGCAAACAACCATTTCCATACTTCGACTCCACATCTCTATCTACCACAGCCCAGACACCCAGACAGGAACCTGGGAACCCCAGATTCACAGGGAGGTCACCAACCAGCGTCTACTCCAATCCAAATCCTGGAACTTGTCAATGGAGAAGGCATTTCAAGGGGCATCTCCGCTATTGATGAGTGTCACGTTTGCACTTTGGAACGACAATAGGCATGTTCTCTCTGCTTCTGTGCAATCTGATCGGGCTGGTTTTGAGTGGGTTTGCACATTGTCATCTTTGCTGGTGCCAGGAGGCCATGCAGCTCTCTGTTGTACAATAGACGGCCGGCAGGCTAGTATGCACATGAGTGTCTGCCACCTCCCTGTCGTTTTCCTTGCTTTATTTTTCAGTGGTATTAAAAAACCACAAAAAAATTACTAAGTGAGCCGCGTTCTTTGTTGTTATTATTAGTTGTAAAGCACCGAAGGGGCAACAATGCAGCTTGTTCTTTTGCCTCTCCAGGCCCAGAGATTTATTTTCCAGGCTTTTTTTTTTTTTTTTTTTTTTTGTCATTGTGTTGAAAGAGCTCAAGAAAGACTAATTATTTTCTTTTCTTTTTTAGTTGAGCAGAAAGCTGGCACAGGGTAAACCTGGGCAATCCACTTCTGCATCACCACGGTTTTGTGTCTCAGCCGGCAGGGGACCGGTGAATCTCCTGGGTTTCTCCATTTGTCTTTGGCAAACTGGGTGTATAGCCCCTGCTCAGGTGCCTCAGGTGGCAGTCCAGTCCCAGTTTGGAACCACTGGGTATGCATGGGGTGAATACGCTGCTGATGAGGGACTGCCAGTACTGGGGTGCTGTCCCTCTGTGCTCCTCAAGAGTGTCACCTGGTGCTGTGGAAACAGATCTCAAGAGGGAAATAGAGGTGTTATGATCTTGCTCATGCTACATGTCCATCCCGGGTCTGCTGGGTGCTCTGCTGGTTCTAGGGGTGCAGGGACCCAGGTCATGCGAGGTGCCACCTCAGCCAGGGAAAGGAGATTCAGTAACTCACACCGGCCCACTTCTAGGGGCCAGGGGGTATCCCGCCTGAGCCACCACACCTTTCCCTTCACAGAACTTTCTAGCTATTCCTGAGTCACCATCAGTCAGCATGGCCCCTGACTATACTTGTTCCGGTCCCTGGTCTCATGGTTCCCCATCTGTTCCTAGTAGCGGGGTGGGAACTTCTCGTGTATTTCCTTAGGTCACACTAGCTTACTTACAGGACCACAGAGCCACGTGGCATGTGAAGGGGACAAAAAAGAAGGGGAGAAGCAGGGTGGGGGGAGGAACCCAGCAACTTTCTGATTTGACTTCACGTAGAATTGTGGAAGTACAAAATATGCCCTGTTCCTCCCAACTAAATAGGTGGGATCATGCTCCCAGCCTCTCTCTGGGGAAACTGAATCTGCCAGAGAATCAACCCTCCCCACGCGCCGAGATCTGGTGACCAAATGCCCCAGCTCCTCACCCCTCAGGAGGGACAGTTTGGAATTCTATGCTGGCAGTTTTGAAAGGATGGAACCATGATGGCCTCCTGAATCTTCCCCTTCCAGCCTCATTTCCCCTACCTATCACCTGTGTTTCCTAGAAAATTAACTCTCCCTAAAAATCTGCTTCCTGGGCAACTCAGCATGAGACACCTACTTACCACTACTACCTCCTGCCACTAGTGGCCCTGTCTGCTGAGGTCCCCCTGAGTCTCACAGTGCTAGAGACACCCACTGAAGCCCCTTCACCAACCAAGGCATAATCGGAAAGGCAGGGGATCCCTTTCCACATCCCTTTGGCTCATGGAATGCTCTGTGAGCTAAGGAAACATTGCATCACATTCCCAACACCCTGTAGAGTCTCATGGGAAATCCATAATTTTTGGGTTTGTTTGTTTTGGTTTGTCTTAGTTACTTTTTGCTCGTTGCCGAGACAAAATACCTGATGCCCAAAATTAGGGAAGGAAAGGTTTATTCTTACAGTTTCTCGGGAGTTTCAGTCCATTAGTTGGCTCCAAGTCAGCATGGGGTGGTGGGGCTACAGTTCATGGTGGCTGCAAGCCACAAGACACACTGGCAAGAGAGAGAGAGGCGGAAGTGGAAGACCCGCCTTCCCTTACACTGTATGTCGGCTCCACCCCTGGGTGGGCACAGCACTCACATTGCCAGACAACAAATCAATAACCAACCAATAACTCAGCCCCATCAAAAGTATGAGGACTTGGGAGCACATAGTATTACCCAATACATGGTTACTGCTATTGTTTCGCTGCCCTAGGACTGAGGATAAGGGACCAGCACAGAGCAGTCTGGAAGAACAGCCTCTGCATACAGATACCCTCACCTGGACCTCTAATCCTGCCCAAATTCTCCTCTGTCCTTGTCTTCCCAAAACCCTCTGCTGTGAACCTGCCACTTTGAGGCTAGCTCTCTCACACGGGGTGATCGCCAACCTTGTGGCATAGTCAGAAAAGCCCAGGCTCTTTCTGTGCAAGTATCTAAGCCTAGCCCAAGATCTCCATGGGAGAATTTTGTGGCAGGAAGATTTCTTAAAGGTCAAGTCTAGAAAACAGAATTCTTCGACGGAAGCTCAGAGAATTCTTAGCACCCTGGGAGTGCTAGTGATTTGAAATAATTTGACCTTCTTCAATGCCCAGAAGCATACAGTGGGGAGGGACCGTGCTGTCCATCCCTCCAGCCAGACCTCAAGCTGCTTGGGGCTGGTCATGAGACAAGCAGGGGTGGTCCAGATGTCAGGAGCTCTGACATGGGCACATCATGAGCCAGCTCTGCAAGCTGGATACTCTCTGAGCCTCAGTTTCCTCACCCACAACAAGAGGAGGTTGCACCAGATGATCTCTAGGGTTCCTGCCAGTGAGAGGTTTTCATAGAGAACAACAGTCGTCTCTTTGTGAAGAGCTCTGAGACACCATTAAAGGCATTCTAGGGGTGGCAACTGATTCTTCTCTAGTAATTTTTTAGGAATGGGGAAAAATATCAATCAGTATAAAAACAGTCTAGCCAGTGGTATCCTAGGGAGATGGGCAGGGACAACAGGACCTTGGAGTGGAACTCTTGTGTGACCCACACAGGCCCACCTACTTCCCCCTGAATCTTTGATTTCAGATCACACATGTTCTACGAAACAGGTCACAGGCTGGTATCTGGGGCTCCAAGGACTCGTTTTCTGCTTTCACTAATGTCCTATGATGGGGACATGTACTCATCAACTTTCTCTTTGCTGGACACATGACCCAACACCCACAGTTTAAAGGAGAAGTTGAATTTGGCTCACACTTTCCAGGGATTCAGTCCATAGTCCACCGGCTCCAAGGAAAGAACCTCAGGGTGGAAGAGCATGGTGCAGCAAAGTTGCTTAGTTCATGGTGGCTGGGAAGCCAAGCAGGGTAACAATGCCTCACGGCAAGGGCGAGGGACCAGACATAGAACTCAAGGCCATGCCTTCACAACCACCCAGATGCATCAGACGCGTGCTCCACTGATTCCCTGGGCAGATCCTAAACCCAATCAAATTGACACAATCAAGCTTATTATCAAAGGACACAAGGGCAGTCTCCTGCTTATGATTCTCTGTATTTTGGGTGGCAAGGACACCATGAACCCATTCTTGAGAGGTAGAAATAACCCCAGGCTCAGGAGAAGAAGCTCCAGGAAAAGAGACAGGCACCTGGATAATTTGAAAAGGATGACTAGATTAAAAACAGCAAACCACTGTTTCTAGGCCCACAGGAAAACCCACAAAAACATCGACTAGGCAGTGTGCTAAGAAGTCCATCCGGGAAGGCCAGGAAATCAGGAAGCTGGTGGTCCCACCAAAGCCTGCGCTAGCCACAGTGACGCCAGTCTCCATTTACACGGCTTTTTTCTAATGGATGTGGTCTTCAGATCCTATTTTCTAGGCCCGCAGTGGACTGCTAACAGCATTTGCCTGCAGAAGAGGAAGAGCTCAGGAAGACACCTCAGGTTTTCACAGAGTTCTTCATGGTTGTCCTTCTCTGGAAGGCTTCTGGAGCAAGAGGTGGAGGAGAGCCAGAGGCTGTGACCCTCTTACTCTCCATCTAGACTCCTTGGAGAATGGTCAGCTGGAAGGAAGCTGTGACTGTCACGTGCTTGCTTGGCTGCTAGTCTGATCCATGGATGCTGCAGCCATAGCTAAAAACACTTCGATGCTAGAGTCTCTGAGCACATCCCACCTTGGCAAGCACAGGGGCTGAAAGGTCTTGAAGATCAAACCAGCTCATTTATTTTATGGGGGGCAAAGAAAGAGAGGGTCAAAAGTGGGAAGCCATGCCTCAGGGAAGAAAATGAGAATGAGATCTGGCACTGTCTCAACCCAAGGTGGAACTGGGCATTGTGCACGGAGCCAGCAAGCCCTGAAGACTCAGCGATTTGCTTACAATGTGCCAGTGTCAGAGAGGACACAGCAAGAATTCATGTGCCATCCCTCTGGATCTTCATCTGCTAAGCAGAGGGAGATGGCTGACTAAAAAAATCACTGAAAAATGGAGCAAAGCAGAGTCCAAGGGGAGAGGAAGGGGAAACCTGGTTGAGTGGATGTGGCCGGGGGAAGGAGGGCAAATCTGGAAATGGCATTGGTACTGCAGGTGCTGCCCAGCATGGTGGTTGGTGTCCAAGGTAGGAGGCAGAGCAAGGACTAATAAACAACAGAAAGCTGCGGGGCAAGGATCAAGGAACCAGACAGAACAATGACCAGCAAAAACACCCAGCAACCAATAAATAACGGGCATCCTACCCCCTAAAGCCTCCAGGAATGCATAAAACCAAAAGTACATGACCCTGGCCTGCATCCACTTTCATTTGCACTGTGGTTTTGACTTCCCTGCCATGGGCTTTGGATGCCATGATCCTTCCTTCAAAAAGCATGTACGATCAAAAACTTCCCCTCACAGTGGGCAGGTTGAGTCAGTCACTCCATCTGGCCACGACTCTTGTCAATCCATAGGGATGGATCCTCCCATAATCCCAAACCTCCCCCCGCAAAATATCCCAAACCCCAAAGATCCAGTGCCCACCCCCTCATCTGTTAGCTCTTCTCACTGGTTCGGTCTTGCTCTAAAGAGTGTACTTTCATTTTAGTGAATCTTACCCTTGCTAATTTTCCTGAGTGTCCTGCACAATTCGGGATACCAAGAACCTGGAAACAACTCCCCAGGGACCCTCCTATAACACTTTCTGCTGAGTGTGATGGCCCCAAAGAGTCCTGGACTGCTCCTTTTAAGAGTCTTCTCTTGATTACTACCAGGCCACTCATCTACAGGCTAACAAGAGTAAGAGGGTGACCGATACTGATGTGGGGAAAGTTACGAAGAGGGTATAAAACCAATTCTATCCCAGCTGCCTCCAAACTGAGCGTGACATACTCAAGAAGATGAGAGTCACAGAGTTTTTATTAGCTAGACTTAGGTTCTGCTGGATAGAACACAAGAGCCAAACTGTCAATGGCTTAACCAAGATGGCAGCTTCCTTTTCCTCTTATATAAAAACCACAGGAGCAACCAGGGAGCAAGGAGGGAGACGGCGAGAAAGGCACTTAAGGGCAGTGCTTCTTCCCAGGTGAAGCTGTTGCTCCCAAGCTGTCTGCCCATCAGTTCCACTGGACATAGCCTTTCACCTCCCATGGACAGAATTCATTCCCGTGGCCACACCTAGTTGCTGACCCAAGCCAGAAACTATAGTTGATTTCATTATGTCTCCCAAGTACAGTGGATTCTCCCACTAAGGGAGAAAAGGAGCACAGTTATTCAGTGGACTAGCTAGCAGTTTCCGCCTCTTCTATTTGTTTATTTATTTATTTTTTGGTACCAGGGATCAAACCCAACCTCGCACCTGCTAGGCAAGCACTTATGCCACTGAGCTAAATCCCCAGCCCTATTTTTGGAGACAGGTTCTCACTATGCAGTTCAGGCTGGCCTTGAACGCACTTTGTAGCCCAGGCTGGTCTCAAACTCACAATGATCCTCCTGTCTCAGCCGCCCTAGTGCTGGGATTAAAGGTGTGTGCCACCACGCCCAGCACCGCCTCTTCTAGAACCTGTCCTTTCTGTATTTCTGATTGTATGATTAAAACTTCAATTTCCTACATCTATGAAATAAGGAAAATCAGCCTTGGCTTCTTCCCTACCTCAAAGGGAAGGAGGGGCGATAATACAGAGATGAGTTAAAACCAAAAGGAAGAAGAGGAAGATGAAGGAGGAGAAGGGGAAGAAGAGGAAGAGGAAGAAGGGGAAGAGGAGGAGGAGGAAGGAGAGGAGGAGAAGGAAGAAGAAAGAGAAGAAGAAAAGGAGAAGGGAAGAGGCATTGGCAGAGGAAGAGGAGGAAGGCAGAAACACCAAGGAAGGAAGGAAAGCTGGCGGGCAGGGGCCAAGCGAACACAGGAGCAGCCCGGCCTGGCTGCCCACCGACGCTGGTGTCAGTACTCCAGGGGAGCCTGCTAATTATGGGCTCCCTGCCACAAAGCCTTTTGAAATATAAGAATTCTTTTGCAAGGAGACTAATTACCCCCTCCCTGTCTTTATGACTGAATTTTTGTGTGTGAGACTTGTTCAAAATGAGCCTCACCCTGACTGCTGCCTTTCCCAGGTGGACCGATGGTGCAGAATGGTTGAGGCTGGGGTGGGGGACAGGGGTTACCCGGGCACAGGAGCAATAGAGTCTGCCCTCCTCTAGTCCCCAGTGGGACCCATCCTACCCTCACTCACCACCACTGGCCGGGGTCACTGCGGCCAGGGCTGCAGGGGCCGCTGGATGGACGTGGCGCTCACAGTGCACTCTGTGATAGCAGCTTGACGCTCCTTCTGGCCATGGGTTTACAGGAAGCAGGGATGAGGAGAGGCGACTGTCACAGGGTGAGGGCAGGAAGAAGAAGTGGCAAAGGAAGGGAGGACTGTAGAAAGGCCAGTACCCTGTGTGGGTTTCACATTCCGCAGAGAAACACACGCTAAGGAGAAAGAAGGCGGAGGCACGAAGGAGGAACATGATGACCTGACACGGGCAGCTCGAGTCTTACTCTGTCCGTAAAGCTTAGAAGACTAAAGAACCTTGATTGAAATGACAGAATGTTATTACACACTTCAGGATGAAAAAGACTCAGGACATTCTTCTACATTTTGATAGAACCTCAGTGTAGACACCAGTGAGATCAAGGGGAAAGCAGGTAAGATGTGCAGACGTTTCATTACATGTGCTGAAGAGCTTCTCTGGTCTGATGGCCTCCCAGAGGAGGACATATCTGAAGAGGTCTTATAGGATGAATAGGAGTGCGTGGGATGGAGCAGAAGGAGAGAACATTCTAGTCAGAGGCAATACTGTGTGCAGAGCCCAGAGGGGTGAAATAGCAAAGGGTGTTCAGATAAGCACAGCTGGCTGGCCCTGGCTGAATAAAGATGAATATAGGGAGAGGGAGTGGGGAGAAGTTATAGAAATGGCCAGGCCTCCTCCTGGGAAAATTCTGAGTCAACTGAGGCAAAGTGAGCTTTAGCCAAAGGTAACTGGAGCCACTGAAAGTGTTAGCAAAAAAGCTGCCCAATCAGAAGCACATTTTAGGGCAAGCATTCTGGCTGCAGAAAGGAAAAAGGGTTTGGGCTGAAGTTTCTAAGCAGAAAGACATGTTGAGGGTTGACTGTAGGGTGCTGAGAAGCGCTGGTAAGATCCTGAGCTCGTGCAGGGACAGCAGGGCAGAAGACGGGGGACCCAGCAGAGGAGTGTCACTGGCCCAGGGAGGTGTGGTGGGGCCTAGGATGAAGCCCAGATTCCTGATGTCAGTGGCAGGGCCAATGGTGACACTATTAGCTCGGTGGCGACTACAGAAGGTAGAAATCTGGCAGGGGAAGGATGGACTTGCTTTTTAATTTTTATTTATTTTTTTAAATTTAATTTTAAAGGGAAGAAAACAGCAATAAGACAAATCAAAACAACGATAAGACAGTAAGAAATCGACAATAGTTACTATATTGTGTATTGTTGTCCTCTAAATAGTTGCTTGGCTTTAGGCTTGCAAAGTCAATCAAACAATACAGTTCCTCTGAATCAGCTGGTCAGTTGGTTTCTCGTGTGTGTGTGGGGAGGTCACTCCCCAGCCCACGCACAGGCTGGCTCACAGGCAGGGGCTTAGCTTCTATCTTTCCTCTCCCAGATCTGTACTCCGACTTGCTTTTTAATTTTTGTTTTTTTGTTTGTTTTGTTTTCTTTGAGACATGATCTTGCTATGCAGTTCAGGCTGGCCTTGAACTCACTGTGTAGCCCAGGCTAGCCTCATACTCACGGTGATCCTCCTGCTTCAGCCTCCTGAATGCTGGGACAACAGGTGTGTACCACCACACCTGCTGGGTTTGCTTTTTGACGTTTCAATTTTGAAGGGGCAGAGGGACCTTCAAGGGCACATGGATAGGAGACCACTGGATAAATGGAGGAGGAGCTGGAGACCTATTTAAGTCATCCCTGTCCGTGTGACTGAGTGACCGGCTTTCTCACTTTCTTCTTGGGTCTACTATCTTTCATCAGGCCTCCAGACCTGGCCACATCCAGAGGAGAGCCAGTGAACCCCCTGCTGGGGTGGCCAGGGAGTTGAGCTGGATTCCTAGGGAGGACCCTGTCCACCTAGGAGATGGGGCGCTGGACCGCTCAGTCCACATGCACACAGCACAGAAACCCCTCTCTCCACACTGGTCATGGGGACCACAGTGTCTCCTGCAGGGACACTAGGTTGAGAAGGCCCAATCCCTTCTTTCTTGGGATGACTTTAGGAAGCACAGACCTGCAAAGAAGGGAGAAAGGAGGAACATGAAGTCACGGTGGTCGAGGGGCAGTCAGTGGTGAGGACTCAAGGGCCAGGGAGGAGCCCAGGAATGAGGGGGAGGCAGAGGTCAGCACACCCCGGGCTGGACAGAGCAGACCAGTGACTGAATGATTCAAGGATGGCACAGACCAATCAAGTCCTCCAGAACCAGTCCTACCATTTCCTTCAGCGACACAGGAACACGAGCCAGGCACTGGCTCCTGTCCATCTGCAATCGTCTGCTCTCACGCACGGTCTCCTCTGAGTGCCTGATCTGCTTGTCCCTTCCCACAGGTCCACCCCCGTGGCCACTCCTGAGACAAAGATCCAGTGAACAGACAGGTGACCCTGGCCAGCAGTGGAAATTGGATTAGCCCCATCCAACTTCTTGTCTGATACAGCTGGGAAATCGCAAGGCCATTTATACCCCTCTGGAGTCAGAATCCTGACTTGGAGTGATAAGCCCACTTCAGAGGACACTGCCCAAGTCAAGAGGCCTCCTCTGCGACCCAGATTTGAGGCTCCTGTCCCAGATGGTGCTTCTGAGAGAGATGGTGGCTAAGAGTCAGTCAAATCCCCGGTTCAGGGCAGGCCTTGCTTTCCAGCTCAGACCAGGGCTCCGGACCTCTCTAAAATGGGGGCCATTGGGTGGGAGTGTGGGGGCTTCCAAAAGAGAAAAGAGGCAACAGAAGCCAAGGACCACGAGATGGGAGGTGAAGACCACCTCCCCCGCAGGGCAGCATCACCCTCGCCATTGCAGAGACCACGGCCCAATTATTCCATCAAGTTAGATATTAGAGAATCTAACTTCATTAGAGCGTCAAGGCACATGAAACGTTAATCATGGGAACCTTGATATTCTGCAGGAGAGACTCACTCTGAGAAGAAAAAAACACACTTTCATTTTCCTTTGAGGTTAATAGAAGGCTAATTTGAAAGCACTCGGTTAATGAGAAAGCTAAAAATACCTGCGGCGGGATCACATGCCTCAGTCCTGGGCTCGGTGGCTGCAGCCCCTCTGGAGCCCAAAGCCAACTTCAGGAGGGGAGGGTGTGGTGAGGCCACTGTGGTCGCTCTGTGAGCGAGGAGGTCTCCAGGGCTGCAGCAGTGGGTGGGTTCCCTGCTCCCGTCCCACCCATGATGGCAGTCCACCCACTAGACAGTCATCCAGAAGGACGCTCTGAGGACGGGAGAGAGGGTTCCGCCAGGGCCTAGCACCAGAGCACAAGCTACTGAACGCCCTCGGGGCGAGGGAGGGAGGAGCTGGCGGAAATGAGAAGGCGTGGTCCGCTCTGACCCTGTCCCACGGTCCCTGAGTGTGCGCATGCGCACAGGTGCGCGCACCTGCACGTATCAAACCCGAAGAGGAGTTTAATTTAACAGAAGAGAAGCCCAGAGGGCTGGCAGCATGGGGAGCAGTTAAGGAAGGGAGTAGGCCCTCCACATCTGAAAAAAGACAATCCAGGAATTCAGGGAGGAAACCATAAGGAGGGGCCATGTCCTCCAGCGGACCCAGTTGCCAGCAGCCCAGTTAAAAGATGTGAGTTCTCAGTTCCTAGGCTTGGGGCTGTCCTTGCTGCGGCCCTGGACCCTGGACACTGGACACTGAGCACTGAAAGAAGCTGTCTGGGGGCCTCTGAGCTCGGGAGAGGCTGAGATTGGGCTTGCTTGCAGTTCAGGCTTTCAGGACAGATGGAAGGAAAAGTTGGGGGAGGAGGGACCTGCCTGCCCCTGCCCCTGGCCCTGCCCCTGCCCCTGCCCCTGCCCCTGCCCCTGCCCCTCCCTTGGTGCTAGAGTTGGCTCTTTCAGGGCCTGGGTCTGCGCTGGGCTGTGGTGGTGTCCTTCCTCTGCTGGAGCAGCCAGTGGCACCCCCACCACAGCCCCTCAGCGCGTGACTCCCGCCAACGCTGACCGCAGCTGCTTCTCTGTCTGCCTGGCTTTGTGATGTCCTCCTGCTTGGGGAACACCATGAGAAGATGTCAGGCTGGCCAGCAGCCCTACTCATCCTTCCCTCTGGCCAGTATTGAAGGACAGGGCCAGGACAGCCACTGGCAGTTGGGAGTGGGAAGCACCCCCTCTCAGGAAGCTAGGGAAGCCCAGGGAATTCCTCCTCCCTGAGTTCCAAGGTTAGAAAACTCAGTACCTTATCTTAGTCCATTCTACTAGCATTTTTGAAAGGCCCACTATGTGCCGAAGGTGGCATGCCACCCCCACCAGGGAAAACATAGCTGTGGCCACACAGAAAGATAAGAAATAAACCCATATGACTCATGGACTGCAGAGTCTCCACGAGGCAGAACGCACATCGTGTCCCTGTAACTCCCTCTAAGTACATTCTGTCCACCCTCCCTTGCCTACCTCCTTAAAGACATTTGGCCAAATTATCTATATTTTCAGCCATGCCTGGTTATTAGAGCCGTGTCATTTGAGCAGTTCATCCTGTTCATTTTTAAACTGCTGTCACCACAAAATCCAAAGCTCTGCTCCTCCCTCCCCAACTCCATCCTCAGTAGGCCGGGTGGGGCTGTGTTTGTCCAGGTTTCCAGGTGAGATGAGGGTCCAGGTCCAGTTCCTCCAGTGACGGGGCCCAGGGAGCTATCCTGTGGCTGGTGGTCTCTCTAAGTCTGCCCAGCCATTCCTTAGTCCCACTGTTAGAGCAGGAAGAAGGGTCACATGGCCCCCAAGAGGGACCCCTCCCAAAGCCCCATTCCTTGATCTGAGCAGTCCAGTTCCCACTCAGCTTTGTCCTCTTCCCCCACCTCTTTCAACCCTTCTGCCCCTCCCCCAGCCAGAGTCTGTCCTAGAAGAGATTTGCAAAATGAATGGAGCTCAGTCCATTCAAGGAAGAGCCCCCAGGGCTGCTTACCCATATCCCTGTGCCCCCCAGGACCCAGAGGAGAGTGAGAGGTAGACAGAAAGTCTGTTGAGAGCGCCGCTGGCTCCTGCTACCCTCTCCATAGAATGGGCAAGAAGAGCCTTCCTTCGCCTATGCACCCAGCAGGGCAGCTTCCTCCTGCCTCAGCTGACTGCGGAAGGGAGATGAGATGGGCTTCATGTTTAGAAAATAGTACTGTCCTGCAGGCTCCTTCCCTGACTCATTTATTCCTCACAACAACTTATGAAGTCTGTTGACACCTTTATTTCATGGATGAGGAAATTGAGGCACAAGAGGCCAGACCGTTCCTGCAAGGTCACACTGGAAATGCCAGTGGCTAGTTCTGTAGCCAGTGCCTTCAGCCACCCCTAAGAAGCCCCCCGAGCCCTGAAGGTGGGGTGGAAGATGATTCTTCAATACGAAATGGGGTATATCAAGCCTGCTTCCCTCTAGGCCCAGGATAGAGGGCACGCTGTGACAGTTGTGGCCGGGCCTGCTCGCTTGTCCCTGAGATGGGCTAAGGACTCTTCAGAGAAAAAGCCAGGAAGGGCCACGCTATGTCACAAGAGATGCTGGGCTGGTAGATAGGAGGGAGGGATGGAGAGCTGAGCAGAGGTAGGATAAGCCACCCCAAACAGCACAGCCTGGGCAGAGCTAGAGGACCATGCAGAAGATGAGCAGTTTGTTGTCAGCAGCCAGAAGGGTTTAGCAGATCTAGTGCAGACCCCAAGGACTGAGTCCAAGGAAGAAAGCAGTCAGCCAAGGGCATTCAGCTACTAAAGCCATTGGCACCTCTGAGACCCCACCTGGCTTCCTGCAGCCCCATACAACCCAGTATATGCACTGCAGGTTATTAGGGACCCTGTGGGAGGAGCTGGGGCAGGTGGGCTAGCCCTAGGCTTTGTAGACCTTGTAAAGCGATGCAGGATGCCTGTGTTACAGCCTCAGGCTCAGCAGGGGAGGCCAGGAGATTTCCAGCCTCACCCCTGCCCTGGGGCCTGTGTGTCACTCTTTGGAATCCCCGAGTCTGGGGAATACATCTCGCTATGGAACATAATCCTGTAATGTGCAGCTAATGTTCTGTGGACAGTTACACGGCAGCACCACAGCGGGCTCAGTGACAGAAGACGGAATGCCAGCCCTCCCCACGCACAGACAGGACCTGCCCAGCCTCCCAGGAGCAAGAATGGTAACTGGCCAGGCCCCAGACACCTGGAGGTACCAATCCTTCCTGGGACCCTGAGGGTGGAGGCCAGGAAGCCCAGGTGCTCAGCTGTGCTGCGGGTGCCTTGACCCAGGGGCAGATACACACTCCTGGCTCTGTGCCCCACTCTGCCCTCCATGTCCACGTTCTCTGCAGCTCTCATCCTAACTCTTGGAATCACCTTGCAGGGAAGTGTTGTCCCCAGTGTGGGACTGCAGAAGCAGAGGCCCTCAGCAGTGACCATAAAGCCAAAGCGGGGGTATAGACTCACTCCCGGGCTTACCCCACTCTTCCAGGACAAGAGGTGGATCACCCATGCTCTGCGAGCCTCGCTTCCATCTCTGCAAAAGGCCAACTAAGGAGCCTGTTTCTGGGGCTCCATGGGGTTCCATATGGGCAGAAGGCCTGGCACTGAGGTTCAGCAATGTTATATTGGGTCAGGGCTCTGCAACAGGGTGCACGCACCCCTGTGCGCAGAGATGCATCCTAAGGAGCGGGCACACGTGGTTGTGAGGAGGCTGGCATGCCCTACATCAACAGGGCGGGCGGGCAGCCTGGAGATGCAGTTCCAACCCCAAGGGTCATTGCTAGCAGGGTTCCTTCTTGCTCTGAGGAAATGAGTCTACTCAATCCAGGCCTTCAGCTGCTTGGATGAGGACCACTGCCCTGTGGAACTCAGTCTGCTTTACTCGAAGTCCGCCCGTGGAAGTGTTAATTATGTCCAAATGACACCTTCACAGAAACATCCCAAATAATGTTTGACCAAAGATCATGGTGGCCCAGACTGGATGAAAGCAAAATTAATCATTACAATGATCAACCTCCCTCCTCACGGCAGTTATTCGGGGCAGAGGTGTCTCACCTTGCCATCAGCTCCCCTGTCTGTGTCGCACGAGTACAGGGGACTCATGAGAGAGCAGGTGTCATGCACACAGGCTATAAAGGGGATCAAAGGTCCAGGGTACACCCAGGGGGCAGTCAAGCCATACCCAGACCCTGGGGCCAGAAGGACCACTTCACTGACCCATTAGGGCCCCTGGACAAGGGGCAGTAGAAGGAGGCAGCCATATTTGGATTCAAATCCTGGATCCTGCCCATGTCCCTCGACAGAGCTGTGACCCTCCCTGAGATTCAGTGGCCTCAGTGCAGTGGGAATAGTGACCCGACCACACCGAGGCCAGCAGATGAAGTGCATTAATGGATGTTTAAGCCCTGAGCTAGGCTCAGCCTTCCCTGGCCAACCTCGCAGACGAAGAGCACGTCCGACGCAGAGGAGAAACTTAATTAGGATTGGAAAAATGTGAATTCCAAGGCTTATTAAATTCATGATATTTTTACTTACCATGTACCAGAAATATATTTAGCAAAGCAATTTACACCATCACTGGCTGATGGATTGTGGTTTTCTAAGTTGGGTTTTAAGATGTAAATGGGCTCCAATCAGGGCTGTGCTGGGAAACAGGAAAACTTCCCCTCCACAGTCCTGGGCCTCCAGTCCCCAGCCTCACTACACAGCGACCTGGGACAGACAAACAGTTCCCACACTCCGTGGAGGCTCTTCTGGGGTCAGCCCTTCCGAGGGAGTCAGGCTGGCCAGCAGAAGCATGGAGCAGGAAGCCCCCAAGCCAACATAACAACACCGGTAATAACCATTTATCAAGCGCTCCCTGCTGCCAGGTGCTGGAGCCTGGCCCATTTGTTCACATACCCAGGAACTAAGGGTCCCTCAGGCTCCCTGTTCACTGGCTACCCCACCCCACATTGGGCAAATTGCTTAGCACCTCTCATTCTATCACTCTCTGCTTCAGTTTCCTCATCTGCTAAGGGCAGGTGCAAGAATAGCTGATACTAGAGAAACGCTAACACAACACCTGGAATTTAGCAATTCCTCATTGTGGATATCAGCAAGGTTATGAAAAGGCAAATCAAGCCAGGTCTGGTGGTACATGTCTATACTCCCAGCTCTCTGGGAGGCTGAAGCAGGAGGATGGCAAACTGGAGCCCAACCCGGGCAATTTAGCGACCTAGTGGGACTTGGCCTCAAAATAGAAAATTAAAAAAGGACTGGGGATATGGCTCAGTGCGAAGGTCCTGGGGTTCAGTCCTCAGTATCACAAAAGAGAGAGAGAAAGCAAATCACTTGCCTGAGCCCAAACAGCTAGTAAGTATTCTAATCAGGATCCATAGGCAGGTGGCGAGTCTACCACTCTTCACTCTGCAGACCAAGGGGACAGGATGGTGTGACATTCAGACCAGGCCCCTGGTGTCACCTGCCTTTCTGACTACGTGGAAGCATGCTGGAGGGAGAGGACCGTGCATAAGGTTTGGCTGGACCTACTCCACCCCCTACCCCACCCCACCCCCACAGGAAGTGGAGCTGCAGGACCGCCACAGCACTGCTTCACCCTTCTGTCTGTCACTGTCCTCCTTCTGTGGCGCCCTTGCCTGAAACAAGGGCTTGCTGGAGTACGACGACCAGCTGGCCTTGAAATTTTATTTACTGAAGTAATTTGCTTATGAACACAATTTTAAATGCAAAGCAGAACATCGTCCATGCTCGGAGGAAATTATCATAGGTTTCAAACTCAGGGATTTCACTGTACACAAAACACCTGGCTGAGTGAGGCTGAGGCGCTCAGGAAGGAGGCAGTGCTGGGAGCCAGGAAAGCCAGTGGGAGGGATGCTGGCTGCAGTGTCCCAAGCCCTTGGGGAGGAATCGAAACCAGCCCAGGGGACCCTGCTGAACTCTCTCGTTCCACTGCCTCTGGCCACTTAGCCCCTTTCTTGCTTCCTCCTCTCCTTACTCCCAAGACCTTTGGAAACCTTTCTTGTGCTTCAAAATGATGCTTCCACCAGGTAGCCACCCTGGATTTTCCCCAAGTAGAATTTCCCCCTCCTTCAATAACCCCCGCAGTTTTCTTGTCACTATGGATACCTCTGCAGCTACTGGAGTCTACAGACCGGGAGCTCTGGGAGGCCAGAGGCCTTCTTCCCTTTCCCCATCTCCACCAGGAGCTCACTACATTTACTGTGTGTGGTGGCAACTCCAGAAATGCTTGTTGGCATGAAGCGAGACGTACTCTACAAGTGTGTTTATAGAACTGTTTTGAATAGGGAAAAATTACATTTGTTAAAATCAACGGTCTAAGTAAAATGAGAAATATGTGGTGGGGAGGGCTGAGGGCAGCCAATGGGGACTGTGACTACTCTGCCCCTAGGGCCTTCACCTAGCCCTGTCACCCAACATGCACTCCAGAAGCAGCCACAAGCTGGGCATGGTGGCCCATACCTGCAATCCTAGCACTTCAGAAGACTGAGTCAAGAGGATCAACCAAAAGTATCAGCTCAACCTGGGGAATTTAGTGATTTAGCAGGACCCTTTCCCAAATTAAAAAAAAAAAAAATGGGTATGCTGAGGGTGCAGCTCTGTATGTAAGTCCTAGATCCAATCCTCAATACAACAAGCAGACAAAAACAGACACAACAGAACAATGAGGTCCCAAAACACCATCTCCCTCGTGCAGACAACCTACTGCCCTGGAAGGTTCTTAGAGACTCCAGAAAAGGTTGCCCAGGGTCTAGGGAGAAACCCAAGAACATCATGCAGACCTTGAGTCAGGGACCTAGCCAGAGAGTGAAGAAACAAACTATTCTGGCATCTCTGAATAGTTTCCAGTGGGGACCCTAGCAGGGGGAAACAGGAGCGGGAGCCCACCTCACTTATCCCACATCAAACTCACTGAGACGCCACCAGGGGCATCTGTGGAGAAGCCATGGAGTAATGTCTTGACCTTGCTCTCAGATCTCCGCTAGACCACTTCCTCCAGCACTTCTGACAGGCAGTGGGGGACTCACTTTCGAGGTCAAAGGACTCAGCAGCACCCTAAAGCATTTGACTTGTGAATGGGCTGTAGCTGTGTAACAGGCCACGCTGCCAGGGCTGCATTCTTAAGGGGAGCTGGGCTGTTGTTCCCATGGCCCTTGCAGGGCTTGTCTGGAGCAACAATGGGGCCCCTGCACCTCCAATGCCTCCAGAAAAGAGCAGAGGCTATGAGGCTGCATCGGGTTGCGGATGAAGATGAGCACCATCTCATCTGTGGGTGATCGTAGGAAGGCGGATCCCCATATAACCAGCCTTGCCTTTTGGCCACCCCGTCCCAGGCTCAGCTATCCTAATGTTACTATTCCCTCCGGAGTAGATTTGTGCTGCTCTTTCTGGCTTCTGCAGGCACAGTAATAGTGATACAAAATAAAGAACCAAATACTTTTTAAAACCTTTTCAGTTTATAAAATTAATATACTGATTGTAAGAAAAGCCTGAAACCATGCAGAGAAATTATGAGAAGTGAAACTAAAATCATATGATCTACCACCAGAGGTATCAACTATTAATATTTTGGATAAGTGAGTGCACAACTACTTGTCCATCTTATAAAGAGCAGAGGGGGTCATGCTGTGCACTTTTGTGCCTAAGTCTAGTTAACACAATATTATGAGCCTTTTCCAGCTCGTCTAATGTCTTCAGATCTTGCAAATGGCTACCTCATCTCTACTTGTGTTTGGTCCTTCAGGGGACAGAGTATGACAGCTCCCATCCCTGCCCAGGAGAGAGGGCTCAGCTGGGGAGGGAAGGAAAGACAAGAGCATACATTAACCCAGAGTCAACAGCTTATAGTTAAACATTTAAAAGGCAAAGGGATTCACAGTTGATCAAATAGTCGATGCATCAGAAGGTTGAAGGAGATAAAGCCATCCTGTCGATTATGAGCTCCAAATGTTTAACAAATAGAGTCACCTCCTGTGTCCTCCCTGGTAAGCCCACCCCAAGCCCGGACTGTGACATCCTATTTTGGCTGATCGCAACCTCCAGCTGGCCTTCTCACCTTTCTGAGTCAGATCCCTTTGCCCTTTACTATGTTGATTCCTTAATCAGCTGCTCATCAACATTCCTCACCATGCTTCCGCTTCCGCTTCCGGGAGCTGAAGCCAAGGCAGGTCTCCTGCAGGAGTCTGATGAGGTGGGCGCTGGTGTGTAGGGGGTGTGTGGTTGGCGTGGCAGAGTGGGCTCTGAAGCCCAACATAGATTTCAACAGTCCAAGGTCAAGGACTTGTAGCCATCAGGGAGCTTTCCTGACATGGTCATGTATTCAAAATAAATGAAACTGCCCACCCAGTTCTCTTTTCCTTTATCTCCGAGATTTTCAGCATGGGGTGATCCTTTCTCCTGGGGGACATTTGGCTGTATCTAGAGACACTGGAAGAGGAGGTGCTATTAGCATCTAGAGGAGCAGAGGCCCAGGCTGCTGTTCAACATCCAACACAGGTAGATTCTTATGGATCCCAAGTGACTGAGTCTAGATCACTGGGACCAAGAAAACTAAGTGGGTAGAGCATGGGAGGGGCAGGGACACAGCAGAGCCACTTGGTGTTAATGATTCCACACACTATCCTAAAACCCTCAGGAGACTTTGGGGAGCAACTTTAGGGAACACAGGCATCCTGCAGTCTTTCTCAGGTTCAGCAAGACATATTCTGCCCGACTAGTGGTCAGATACTCATCACTAGGACACAATACCCAAGACCTACAATTTAAAGAAGGAAAGGTTTACTTTGGCTCACAGTTTATAGAGGTTCCAGCCCATAGTGGGCTAACTCCAAAGCAGGGCAACATGGCAGAATGTCATGGCAGAGGAGAAAGAGTTCATGGTACGACAGTGGAAAGAGAGGGATCAAGGGAGGAGGAGGGATATACATTTACACCCTTCCAGACACCCACCTCTTCCTAGCAGATTTCACATCCCAACATCACACCCAGCCATAAACCCATCGGTGGATGAATCCAATGATGAGTAACACACACCCATGATCCACTCATGGATCATGCCCACCTATGAGCACATGAGACTGTGTGGGGGCCATCTAGATACCAACAATAACAGACACTTTGACAATTTTGAGGACTAGAAAGAGGAGGAAACAGCAGTAAAAAACAGGGCACATTCTGTACACTTCCCCATTCTTAAAATGAGCAATAGCTACCAAATGGCCTAGGTGCTACTGGTACACATCTCTTGCACGGAAGTGGGGTTGACTGGCGGTGTTCTGAGACTTTGCCCTGTAGGGTTCACAGGTTGAAAGGTCCTATCTCTTCATGGAGGGTCAAGTCACCTATTGTGTATTGTTCAAGTAGGTGGTGCATCCTCCAACTGGAAACCAAATTCGGTGATGAGTCTCTGACCTTCACCTCCTGGCCTCACCTGGAGGAGGGCAGCTGTCTAGGTGATGGATCTGGATGACAGATGTCACAATAGTGCCACAACCTCACTGGCTTTTCCTAGAACAAAGACAGAAATGTTCAGAAAGCAAGATATTACCAGGAAGCCAGGTCATTTGGTATGTCACCCCACTGCAGTTTCTGTTTATATACCCTGACACTGAATATCGTTTTGAATGTTGTTCACCCTCCAAGTGTCCGTGCATGACTTTGAGGGCTGAAAAGAGGCAGACAGATTGGAGGGTTTAGCAGCATACCCAATGCGGAAGGCGAATCTGGAGTGAAGGAAGGCTGCTTCTCTCCCAACAGTAGGAGCATTTCCTCCTGAGAGTCAGGTTTACTGGTTGCATGAAGGGAAATGAATTCCTCTCCCAGTACCACCTGAAGCCTGCACTGTTGGAAATCCTATGATTTTCAACTGAGAAGAGTTTATGGGATCTGAATACAGGAATGGGGTTAGAACTAAAGAGAGGTTCCAGGGCAAGGTCAATGAGGGTCAAAAGAAGAAGACTGGCAAAGAATCTCTTCCTCCTTAGGGGTTCATAAAAGCTACTGTTGGGTAGAAACAGCAGCAGTGAACACTGACCTGCTGACCCTTCATGATGGACAGAACATCGCTTTCAGAGCCGCGAAGCAGATGGGAGAGGTGACAGGAGAAACGAGGCTACCCTGCATGTCTGTGTCATCCCTCCTCTTTTTTCAAGGACTCTGGTATCTCCTGGAAGCCCCTAGAAAAAAAACCTGGCGCTGGTGTGAATTGAATCAGCAGAGACTCATTCATAGAATCAGCATTTCCTAAACACCTACCATATATAGAGCACTGTGTCCCGCAGCTAGCAGATTGTCTGGCAGACAGTAGGCACTTAATATTTGTCTGTTTGGCAGAGCTAAGAGAGACTGAGAGACTGTCTGTGCAGCTGAAGGGGTCGTAATCCAGGGGAGACAGGTGTGCCAGCAAATAATTCAAGGCAGAATGAAACAAGTCCATCACCTCACCCTTTGGTATCTACCTGCTCAGCTCAAAGTAAAGTCTGGTTCCTGGAAGGCCAGAGAGCTTAGAAAACTTCCTCTGAGAATGGCCCCTAAGAATTAGCATGGAGGCTCATCCCGAGGTGAGCCAGCTTGCTCTTCTTTTTCCTTCTGCTGAACTCGGTCCACAGAACAGCAGTAACACCATTTCTTCATGCTCTTTTCTCCATCCCTGCAGACAAAGCTATGCTATCTGGAGTCAGTGAAACAGCCTTGGGCTTTAGAGGTGAGCAGATCCAGAGACTCTCCCCACTAATGGGGGAATCTGGGTACTGAGCCTTAGTCCCTCTTTTGTAAAGGAAGTTTATTTTGTCTTCCACAGAGGGGTGGTTGTAAAAATCGTGCATGTGAAAGTCGTGGGTGCTCAGTGACAGGTACCCAGGATGCTGGGCTCGGCTTGGGACAGGCTGTGCTTATGGTGACCACAAGGCATCAAAGCTCTCTGAGCACAAAGCTGGCCCTGCTGACAATGCTGCTTCTCACTGAATGTCACAGCAGTTGCCTGTGGTAGCGCCAAGCAAACGTCCGAGCTGAATATTAAATATCACATGTGTGTTATGACCATACCTTCAGAACTTGAATTGGGATGTGTCTGACAAGTGCCCCCAAGGCAGGGACAACAGAGCACAAGTGAGATCAGCTCTCGGAGGTCTGGCTCTCTGGGTCCCCAGATCAGTACTGCAAACCTGTCTGTCTAAGGTCTCCCCATCCCCTTCTGGCAGCACTGTTTTCCAGGGGGATAATGAAGCTGACTAAGATGACTTAAGCAGGACCATAAGAAATACTATGTTCCAAGAACTGGTACCCTCAGCTTCCTCCTTCCCCACTTCTCCCCCTTCATTTGTAGAAGCATAAGGTAATGTAGGACAAAAATCTCCCCTAAAAGCAAAAATATTTCCTGTGATGTTCAGATTGCCCAGGTGCTACACTGGGGATGGGCTGGGGTCAGAGGGAGAGTCTCAGCTTGAGGACAGAGTTTAACATATGCTTTCCGTGAAGAATCAAATGGTGACTCTTGCAGACCTTGTGGTTTTTGTTTTGTTTTTGTTTTTGTTTTGTTTTGTTTTCTTTGCGATACTGGGTATCGAACTCAGGGCCTTTACACTGATCTACATTCCCATCGCTCCCCTCCTCCCCCTTTTAAAGACAAGGTCTAACTTACTGAATTGCCCAGGCTGGGCTTAAACTTGTGATCCTCCAGCCTCAACCGCCCTGAGTGCTGAGGTTATAGGCAAGTGCCATCATACCCAGCGAGGTCATGTGGTTTTTATCACAACTACTCAGCTCTACGACTGTTGGTATAAAGTCATTCCTAGACAATAACCACATAAATGAGCATGGCTACATTCCAATAAATCCATATTCATGGACACTGGAATATGAACTTGTATCACTGTCATGTGTCATGGAATACTATTCTTTTTTATTTTTTCCCCACCATTTGCAAAAGCAAAAAGCATTTTTAGCTCCTGGGCTGTAAATAACAGATGTCAGGCTATCTTTGAACCTTGGGCTGTACCCCTGCTCTAGGAACTTGCGATTGTCACCGGAAACCACTGCATGTTCTCACCTCAGAACTCTACCCTCCTGTTGAGAAAGAAACTTCTGGCCACGGGGAAAGCTCGTCCCCTTAGCCACAAGGCTTAGCGGTACAAACTATAATGTTCTGGGAAACCTCTTCAGGGAAGTGACCTGACTGCTCTGGGAAGCATGGGAAGAGCATGAATGTTGGCTGGTTTTACCACTTGTTGGGGTGTAGGGTCAGAGATCAAACTGGGAAGCTATCCTCTGGTCCCTCTAACACCCTGACCCCAGCTACCATGGTGTGGCTTCTCCAGCTTGAGTAACTTCTCAGAAGTCATGCAAAAGCTAACACTCGTGTTTGGACTCTCTCTGCAGAGAGACTGAAAAGCTGGAGGTTGGAGGGTGCCCTGCTAGGCATGGTTGCCAAGAATTTGGTATGTGGCTTTTAATTTGTCCTTTGCAAATTTAACTAAGGAGCACTGAAGGCTTACCTTTCATATTGTGGCAGAAGTAAATGGGGAGCAGATACCCCAGGAACTAAGACAAAAGAAGATCTGAGTCCATGGTAGAGCACAAAAGAATGACAGAAAAGCCTAAGGTTTGCAAAAAACTAAGTATCTAAACAGTATGCATAGGCAGCCTGCAGAGCATCATTATCTGCTCCCCTGTCTGTTTTCATATGCTGATTATAGAAGCCTAAGAAACCATCAGAGGCCTTGGGGCTTGGAGAAGATTTGGCTAGACCTGAAAGAAGCCAGCCCATGGGGAGGGCTCTGGAACAACCTGGAAACACACAGATGCGTGCTCACAGAAAGAAACTTTCATTCATTCATCAAATATTTATCTCTTGCTTATTAGGTTCCAAGCACTAGGCTACATACGGAGAGAAGCAAATTGAAAAGACTCAACCCTGCCTGCGAAGAGCCCAGGAACAGGGTAAGGCTGGCACACACAGGTGGGAAAGACAACTTCAGAGTTTGAGAAGCCAAGGGGAGGCCCCACACAGCAACTGCCCTCTTGTGGAAGCCTGCCTACCTGCAACCTCCCTGAGCCCCAGAGTACCTGTCTAGCACCTACTGAGGCCAAGAGATTAGGCTCAGGAGGTCTTCCTAAATTGTCCCACCTCTACCGCAAGCCTCCAAGAAAGCAGATCCTGCCAGCCCTACAGAAGTGAAGTGGAGGAGATGCCCGAACTTCCCCTGCAGAATATTGATCTCTCTTCCTGCTTGGAGAATTTTCCTCCAGCCTACTGGCAGACAGAACAGTAGCCAGGCCAGGGCAGTGAACAGAGGGAGAAAGTACATCAAAGGCCCAGCCTCTGCCTCCCGCCTGGTCAGCACCCTGTCCCTGGCATCATTGATGGTTTCATTTTTTCTGAGCAGGAAAGGAATAAACGCAGAAGATAATTGTAGTGGAATGGCCGATAAGTAACGTTTGGTCTCCTTTTTACAATCATTCCCTAGGGCCCCATTATGGTAATTTTTCTTCTATAACTGGCAAATTGTATAACGAGTCAGATGATAAACCAGCAAGCAAGGCAGAAATTTGCATTTTAATACAACTGCTGTACCACTCCCCCTGCCCCCATCTCTAGGAGGTCAGGGCCTTCTGATCCTGGGTCTCCCAGCCCCTGCCCTGCCGGCGCCTCCTCTTACTCTGAATGGGTGAGACTAGAGCGCTCAATAATGCAGCATTTTAAATGAAAGCATAATATCTATGTTCTCAGGCCCTGGAATCAACCCGCCGGGCTCTGCCCTGGTGTACCACTTACTGAGGGATACCCTCAAACAGGAGCCTAAATGTGCCTCAGTTTCTTTTTCTGTCCAATGAGGATCATTCTACTATGTGAACTAGGTTTTTAATGGATGCCTAATGCATGGCAAGTGTAATAAGTATTTGCTATTATATTAATATCATGACATAGCCATAGGATTACATATCGTATCCTACCGATATAATACAGTGATTATTCTGATACATGATATGGTGATTACGACAGAGTGATAGAGCAATAATGGAATAATGATAAAGTTGATAGGTATGTTAATGTTAATTATTAATATTGTATTGGTAAATACCAGCCTGGCAGTGGTGCGATGGTGATGATTGTAGCCGATAAGGAACAGTAGTAGTGAACCCATCACAATCGTGGTGGTGATGATGATAATGACTTCTGGGGAAACCCCTGGCTCCTCTGAGCACTGATTCCTGTCATGACTTGTGACCAGGTCTATCTCTGCTCCTTCCTCCTCTTGTGGTTCTTTTGCTCCCACATGGCCACCTTCCCAGGTCCCTGTGCTTCTCTGCATAAGAGCTCAAGAGTCCTGAGAAGGACCCAGGGAGTTCACGAAGCAGTCTCTCTGTCTCCCTCTCTCTGTCACACACACACGCACACACACATGCACATCACCTCCAGCACCTGACCCTAGACTGTTCCAGCCATGCCCAATTTCAGGAATTCTAGAACTTTCCACCCACATAGCACAGTGAAAAGAGGGCTGGCCTCTGAGCCACAGGTCTGCCTGTGAGACTCTGCTCCACTGCCTGTGTCTCTGTAACTTTGGGAAAGTGAGTTCGTTTCCCATCTATGAAGAGGATGAAAACAACACCTGCTATGCGGAGACCCGAGCGGGTTAACAGAGGCTCGCGCCTGGCACACCACAGACACCGGCGGAATCCGCCAATTAACCGGCTCTGCAAGGAGAGGCGCTAACGGTCCTGGCCAGCTTTTCCGAGGTGGTTCCACTTGGCAGGGACGGGCCGTCCTTTCATGCTGAAGAGAAGCCGAGTGAGATCCAGGAAATCCTGCCAAAACCCTGGGATTATTATCTTAGCTCCAGGAGTGAAGTCTTCGGGGATTGGCACGCCCTATGGTTTGAATTTATAGACCCAGGGCCCCGCCGACAGCCAGCCAAGGGGGAAGAGCATTGTGCTTTCAGATGATTTTTTGGAGGGTTATTTTTAGCACTTCCTCCAACTCCTTGATACCATCAGAGATTCCAAATCAGAACTGGGAATTGAGATTGTTCTTGCATAGTAATGAGGTTTTTGTCCATCACACTGGGCCGTGGTGAGGGTTGCTTTTCCTGCACAAAATGAATCACAGTCCACAATGAGGACTCTGGTGGTTGGCAACACCCTGGCTAAGATCATTCATTCACTCAACAAACACATACTGACCTCCTGATATGTTCCAAATCTGACCTCAGTGCTTAAGATACATAGGGAAAAAAATAGATGCTGCTTCCTGCCTTCATGGAGTTTATGTTTTGGTATGAGAGATGCATGTACACAAGTAAATCAACACAAGAGGCAGGTGAGTTGTGTGTAGGAACGTGGTGGTGTTACAAGAAGACAGCAGGGTAGGGGATCAGGTTGAATCATCAACGGGAAGGTGTGCCGAGTGCATTGTGGTCTGGTTTTCCATGCTGTCCTTTAGCAGAATCATATATCCTGGCTCTGCAAGTAACGTAGCAGTGCCTCCCACCCCGCACAGAGGTCTGCGGTGCAGCCCAGTCCGGGTCAGCTGCCTCACAGCCAAACTGCAGACCACAAACATGAAGAGGGAGGTTGGGTGAGGCCTCTGTGTTCATCCCCTGTTGCCACCCTAACAAGTGATCGCAAGCCTAGTGGCTTAACCCAACACCCATCTACTACTTTGACCAGGTCAGAGGTCCAAGTTGGTTCCAGTTTCTGAAAGGACCACCTCACGGTGTCTGTTGACAGGGCTCTCATTGGGAGCTACGAGAAGAATCTCTTTCCTAGCTCACTCAAGTTCTTGACCAAGCCAGGCTCCTCATTGTTGTAGGACCCCAGCTTGTTTCCTGGCTGTTCATGCCTGGGGACCCCACTCCATATCTACTCTGGACAGAGGTTTCTTTCTGGTCCTTGCATGTGACTGCAAGCCCATGCACTCCTCTTGTGAAGTTACCATGAGTCTACCTAGAAATCCAACATAATACACCTGTTTAAGGTCAACTGATTAGTACCCTAAATCACATTTGCAGAATCCCTCTACAGCAGTACCTAGTTAGTGCACTCGCTCCACCGTCAAGCCTTCGGCTCAGAGGCTGGTGTTCTTTTCACTACTCCATATGGTTAGTGTACATGAATCATCAAGGGACAGGGATTTTTTTCCCCCCTTACAATACTAGGGATTGAATCCAGGGTCTTCACATTAAGCAACATCCCCAGCTCCTTTTTTTATGTTTTAGTTTGAGCCAGAATTTAGCTAACCCACTAAATTGTCCAGGCTGGGTGTGAACTTGCAATCCTTCTGTTTCAGCCTCTCAGAGTGCTAGGTTGCTAGGCCTATGCTATCACACCCGGCTGGGACAGGGATTTGGGGAAAACATTTGTAGGATTCCATCTAACACAACATGAAATCTAGGGCTGTCTGCCTTGTTCACTGTGCAGCACCGTCACTGTAGAAACCAGATCATCACACTGGTCAAAACAGAGCTCATGGGGAAGGGAGCAGTGGAGTAAGGACAGCAACCAAGCTCTCTTTTTCCCTGCTATTAAGCTACCATGACCCAGCTTCAGACACGTCTCTGGCAACAATGCCTCAGGCAGGGCTGAGCCTCACAGTGGAAGATTCCGGTCTCCAAAGGCCACAAAGAGCAGGGAGGGCCGATCAACCCAAGCCACTCATCCCACAAATATTACTGGGTAAGACAGAAATGCACTTTGGTATTCAAACATCCCACTGTTGCTTAAACAATTAGCAGCTTAGTCTTCTATTCTAACACAAAAACTATACCAAAGAGCAAATAAACCAATGGATCTGGAATACATCAGGGGAAGAAGCAGTGAGTTTTACCCAATAAATCCTGAAAGGTTGCTTGGAAGAGGAACACAGCCTTAACCCTTGAACCTTGTAATTACAACAGATATTCAGATAGAAAGAGTGTGCAGGAGACGGACACCAGGACCAAAAACTGAGCATGTAAGGGTGAGAAGAAATACACTATATCAACTAAAGACATTCAAAGAAAAGAAGGACAGGTCTGAGTGCATCAGGAGGTCAAGAGGTGGCACCAGGGAAGGTAGTGTGAGAACCAAGAGAGCACCTTCACCACAGGATTCTTGTCACCAGAGTGGCTGGACTACATGGATAGCAGGGGAGTTGAGTTAATCAGGGAGGGAAAGAGTGACAGCCCTTTGGGTCCTGTCTCTATCCATAGTCCCCTCAGCACCTAACACCACCCCATAGTAATTGACCCAGAAATGGCTGTCAGTTGCTTACAAATCATAGAAAAAGACCCTTCCCTTCCCTTTCCCTGAACCAAGAGATTCCCTCAACTTCAGCAGCAAAATAGAGATGAACCACTTTCTCATGATGACATGTATCCTCCGAATGTCACTAGGTTGAGTTTCTTATCATTCAATCAACATTTGCAGTGCTGGGTACAGAGTGGCCATAAAGATGGATGAGCTATGACTCCCATCATTAAGGAGCTTGCCAACTCTGAGATGATATAAGATATGCAGGTGGGAAACTAGGATAAGGGGAAGTTGATGTATGCCACAACCAAGTGGAGAGAAAGTGTTCCAAGAATTCTGAGGAGAAAGATTACTTCCTGCTTGGGCAGGTGGAAGGAGGTAGAGGAGAGGTATCCAGGCAACACAAAAGTAAAGATGCAGGATGGAGCGATGCAGGTGGTGCACCTGCGGGGTGATGCACCTGGGAAATGATGCACCTGTGTGGTGATACCCCTGTGTAGCTGTGATACCCTGCATGGCGGTGATGTACCATCTGTGTGCTGGTGATGCACCTGTGTGGTGATGACACACTTTGTGATGATGCATCTGTGTGCTGATACATCTGAGATGAAGGTGCAAGCGGGAGCCCAAGTTAAGCTGGGTCTGGTAGGAAGGCTTAAGGGATTGGGATGAGTTTTATAGGTTTCCCCTGCCATTGTTGTTCTCTGGCTGTACACTGAGAGACACATAGCAGATGCCTTGTTGAGAAGCTTCCAGACATGAGAACTGGGAGGCCTTGGCATCATTCCTAGCCCTCTGGGCTTGCAGGGATGTTCAAGAATAACCTCCCCCCAGTACCACTTCATACTGGAACCCCTGCTTGCCCAGCACCTGTGGCTCCATGCTCTGTGGTACAGCTGCCTGCATGGGGTGGAGGAAGCATCTTTCTCATTGCCACAAATCCTTTCATTTGCCAATCCCCTGTCTAAAAGATGGCTTTCTGTGGGTGGCCAGGATCACGTACATCCCCACACCACCTCTAGGGACAAGCTGGAGGGAGGGAGAAGATGCTACTGGGCATCTCCCGATTTGCTGGGAGATGACTTCTCACCTCTCCGTTTTGTTACCAGGGCCTTCAGAGTGCCCAGAACAACCCATTTCCTGTGAGTGCCCCCTCCTCCTCTCTGCCTCTCTGAGCAAGAAGAGGGGGCTGGAAGGTTAGCAAAGTGCTCCAGATCTTCCAGCACCAAATTTCTGTGGAGCGGCGATCCTGATGGGACAGCCAGAGCCTCTTAAAGCTCGGGAACGGAGAGGGACACTGGAGGAGGGTGAACTCCATTCACTTTCTTCCTCCCAATGGGAAGAATTGAGGGCCAGGGGGGAGGAGAAGCCAGAGTCAACTCCCGGGCCCCAGTGCACCCCCACATATTTGCTTCTCTCAAACTCTCTTGTCAAGATGAGACAAACCGTTCTTTCAGAAATCCAGCCAGGGAGATGTTAATAACGGCGTCTACAGAAATGTGGGGAGGAGGGAGCCGAACACTAAATAAGTGAAATTCCTGAGTGCTTGTGTGGAGAGACACAGTGTTCTTTGCTGGGTTTGGGGAAAGGTTAACAAACACCAGTGACACTGGGCAGCTGCTGAGGACTCACAGCGAGCAAGGACACTTCCCAGAAGGCCACCTGCACTCAGGTTGGTGGCCGAGACCAGTGTACCTTGAAGTTTGGGTCCTCCGGCTCCTGTCTTCAGTCTGCTAGCTCCAGAAGACCCAGCAGAGGCACCCAGGAACACAGGGACAATCCAGAGCTTCTAAGCTGAGGTGGGCAATCTCACAGCTCCATATGCCCTCCCGCTTGCACCGCAGGAGGAAGGGATCCAGCCTCTCTTTGCTTTTCCTTTAGGTAAAGAACCAGGAGGAGATGATGATGTCCCAACCCCTGGACTCACTTGAGGTGGCTGTGCCACACCGTGTGTGCTCTGTCTCTCTTCACAATGAAGGACATCACGTGACAGTACCCAGAGGCGGCCATCAGAGTCCACCACGCCATGCTTCATGTCCCCAGTGAGTATGCACAGTGCACCCGAAAGGTCCTGCTGGCAGGGAGAGCCAGGACTGGAGGTGAAGGAGCCCCTCAAAGAGTGAAGGTTTCACCAGGTGCACAGCTGTCTGCTGCAGCCCGTCTTCCAGCTAAAACAGTTCGTGTGCCAGACTCGTCCTGCCCCGTGCCCAGGGCTTCCAGTTCTTGGCAGCCAGACCCAGGATGTCTCGAGATGCTGCCGGGTGCTTTGATCTCCCCAGCAAGTGCCTGGTGGCAGCAGTTTACTATCTAAATGCCACATCCGGAATCTGACAGGGAAACAAGAGCTTGGGTGACACCCAAAAGCAGCATCAACACAGGCACGCTGACATTTCCATCTGCCCCTCTGTCCCAAGAGTTCCCACCTGCAAGGGAAGCCCAGGCAGGAAGTGTAGCTTGCCCCACTCTCATGGGGAAGGATGTTCAGCAGAGGTTCAGCTACCTGCCTGGGGTTGGGGTGCAGTAAGAACGCAGTGTTCAGATGAGGGGCAATCCCCCGCCCAGCCCCGCCGTAAGCCACAGCAGGTAGCCCAGTGATTCTCAACCTTGACCCTGGAGGAGCTTTATTTTTTAAAAAAATCTGACCTAAGAATCATTAGATCAGAATCTGGGGACAATGCTGAGATGTTGCTAACATTAAAAAAAAAAAAAAAAAAAAAAAAAAAGCTAGGTGTTCTGAAAACGCACAGCCAAGGCTGAGCATCAAGTATCCCGGGGTCCCCACTGAAGATGGACAACGCTCACTTTCCTTGTGATCTTCAGAGGGTGGAAAGAGCAGGGAGGGAGGAAGGAGGAGTTTCAACCCTGAACTTTCTTGCATTTGTTACTTCTGCAACTCTACACAGAAAGATCCTCCAAGTGGAAAGGCCCTTTCCTCACTGTGTATCTGCATTTGAGCCAAATCTTCAAAACCCAACCTTAATTCTTCCCTTGATTCCCACAGCACTTGGTTTGCACCCGTTCTGAAAGAGGGCTTACATTGCGTCATGTCTGTTTGCTATCATGGTCTCATTTCTCTGTCCAGCTCTAAGCACCCTGACAGCAGGACTTGGTCCTAAAGGCCGGATAATCTCGAAATGCAGTCTCTAGTCTGACACGGTGGTATAAGACTGTAATCCCAGCACTTAGGAGCCTGAAGCAGGAGGATAGCAAGTTGGAGTTCCACTTGGGCAATTTATTAAGAGCCTGTCTCAAAATTTAAGAACTAAAAAATAAAAGATAAAAGAAAGAGTTGGGGAGGAATATAACTCAGGGTGAAAACCCAAGGTTCAGATCCCCCTCCCAAAAAAAGTGTGATCTCTGGATTGTCATTATCACCTGAAGCCTATTAGAAATGCTGGTTCACACCCTCTACCCCACACCACTAAGTCAGAGCCCTGGGAAGGGGACCCAGCAACCTATGTTCTCACAAGTCCTCCGGGGATGCCAATAGAGCTCCTGTCCCAGCATCAAGGTGCTGGACTCCACGCTGGTATTCAAAGTGTGCTCCCTGAACCAGTAAGTTTAGCCTTACCTGGGCACTAGACAGACATATGGAATCTCAGGCCCTGAATGGGCTCTGCCTTTTCACAAGATGTGCAAGGGGTGTGCATGAAGAGGAATGTGTGAGATGGGCTGCCTTCTCCAGGGAATGCCTTGGCTGGCTCCCCAAAAAGAGTACAGCCAGCAAGCACCTTTCCCCTCTTACCTTGAGGACCTTAACCCTGACTTTATTTCCAGAGGTTCTCAGCCTTATGCACAAGCTGCAGGTGCTGGGGGCCCACGAAGAGATTTGGGAAAGCTAACCAGAAACCAAATAGCATAGTCAGATCAGGTAGACAGATGTAGCTCTGCGGTGGCTGTGTCTGACGGGGCCGTCCTAGCTGTCCACATTCCTGGTACCGTCCTTGACAGCAAAGACGAACAGGTGCTGAACTGAACCCCTTGAAACTGCCCAGGGGACCAATGTGCTGAAAAGGACCACTCCTGGGAAGTGGCCATCAGAAGTGCCCCAAGGTTGTCATGTAAAGCAAGCAAAGCTCCTGCTGACTCACCTTCTGCTGCAAACCTGTGTCTCCTGGCCTCCCTGGGTAGGCTCCCCTCACATGCGCTGGATAGAGACAGCAGTGTCCTGGGGTCCCAGGAGTCAGGCCAGGTGGGCAGGAGCAGAGGAAGGAAGAGGACATTGTGAGACCTCCCTGCCTTCAAGCCCACCAGCTCCCTTGGCTTCATTTCAACAAGTACTAAAGCACCTACCTACTATGTGCACGGCTCAGTGCTTCCCTCTGCCCTGTGGACCCATCGCATGAGAGGTTATTAAAAATGTATCTAATATGAGTTTGATATTCAAAGGCCAGCTTCTCCTGACAGGTAATAAATAGTTGCTTTGAGTCCAATTTGAGGTTTCGATTTAAAAAGAAAAAAAGTTAGCTATCAGCCATCCATCTGTGATCGAATCCGAGACTCTTCCCCCTCCTCCCCTGAAACTCATCGTCAGAGACCATTACTACTTTCCATACTTGGAGAACATTGTGTATGGAGTTTAATGTCCCCCAGGGATGTGAGACCATTACAGGGGGAAAAAAAAAAGACGTATTTCCATCTCTGTTCCAATACACACAACCTAATTAAGATTTTATAAACTTTCACTCAACAGGAAAACACATACACAGACACATGCGCGTGTGCACACACACAGAGACACACAGACATACACACACATGCAAAATTAGAAAGGCAAATAGAGTCTAGATTAAATGGTTTTCTTGCCTCTCTCTGTCCAGCTTTAACTAGGCTTCTGTCACAGGGACGGTGTCATGTGGAAGCACAGTCTCATTTTGGTTTCCTAGATTTGGGGCTACTGGATTCTCCATATCATTTTTTTGTTTTTGTTTTTGTTTTTGTTTTTGTTTTTGTTGGTACCAAGGATTGAACTCACAACCTCGCGCCTGCCAAGCAGGTGCTTAAGCCACTGAACCAAACTCCTGGCCCTATTTTTTTTGAGGCAGGGTCGTACTTTGTACATCTCCATATCTTTACATGGAGGTCTTAGCTCTGTCTCTGCGAGAGACTGCCTGCTTTAGGCCCCCGAAAAGAAAGAACAGGGCCTTGTCACCCAACCACCTTCATCTCAGTGGCCTCCCTGAGGCACCTGCTGAGCAGGCCCTGGTGTTGTGGACTCGGCCCTGGTAGAACCCCTGAGGCACTGCCAGGGTCCTGCCAGCACACTCCAGATGCCAGCCTCTGGGGACAGAGAGCACAGGTTCCCTGTGGCACTGTTGCCCCCTGATTCCGAGTGTCAGTGGTGCATCCCCATGTTTCTGGGGGCTGCACTTGGCCCTGTTGATTCCCACCCCCCTCCCTACGGCCGCAGTCCCCCCAGCTAGAGGAAAACAGAGGAGATAATTAGCTTTCTCCCTCTTCACGTGTCCCTGGGGCTGTTTGGGAAAGTACATTTTCCTCACATGTGTAGAAAATTAAATCTGTTGTGTTTTTGAGGAGCAGGGGAGGAGGGAGATGAAGGGACATGTCACTCACTTATTTGCGCAGACTGAGGGGTGGAAAGCTGGGCAGGGGAAGGTCAGTCCTCCGCGGCTGGGCTGAGTGTCTGGGAAGGAGAGGCGGGGGCCAGAGAACCCAGCCGGGCTGGACGGTGGACCTGTGCTCTTGGAGCTGCCTGGGAGCAGCCCCCTCCTGGGAGCAATTCTTTGTTTCCTGGAATGAAGCAACAGCTACACCTACCAGGTGACACCTGGTCAAACCAGCCATGATAGGCTGTGGGGCTGCGGGAAGGACAGGACTGAACTGCGGAACAGAGTAGGATGAGGTACGATTGAGTGTCCGCCGTGAAGGCCATCACCCTCAACCTGACCCAGCAATCTGCGTCTCTGCCTGTCCCACAGTCGAGGCTCTCAGAGTCCTCTATGCTGTCTCTTTCCCTACGTGGGCACCTGGCCTGGGAGGCCTATGAGAGGGGTCTAGGGGGGTACAGGATCGTGGTCCCATTTGAAAGATGATAAAACTAAGCCTGGGAGATTATAAACACTTAACCAAGATCTCACTGGTCCACACTCCAGAGACAGAGAGAACTCATTAACTGGCCCTTCACCCCAGAAGAGTGGGAATCCTGCTCTTCTCTCTGCCCAGAAAAGCAAAAACAGAAGTAGACACAACTGAGGGCAGAAAAGACAAAGAAAAAGCTACTGATTTATTTTAATGCAACGATAACTTCTCAGATATAAGTCTCCTACCATGGAGACACAGGCTCATAGCAGACCCGCTTTGGGGTATCTACGGTCTGGATGGAAAATGATTAATTATCAAAGCAGTGATGTCCAGGCAGCTGGTTCTATGGCTACCAGCTGCTCTAAGAAAGGTGGGGCCGGGACCTCTAGCACATGGCCCAAAGCTTCGCAGTCTCGACTCCCTGCTGGCCAGGACAGACCCTGCAGGAAGCCACACACCCACTTGTACACCCCAGCATCCTCCAGAACCACGGCTCTGCCCCTCATCCCAGGACAGCTGCAGCAAGCACAAAAGCAGCCAGGCCCTCATGAATTAGCTGAAGTGACACTCACTTTGTATACACATGTTTACAATCAGGGCCAGATGGTGAAGTGTTGGATCCGTTTCAATGCCACTCGAGTGAGCTTAGCTGAGCGGAGCTTTCCGGGAGGCCCAGGAAGAGCAACGTGAGATGGGGCGGGCGACCCCTTCCTCAGACACCCACCCTCAATCCGCTCTTGATCCGAGAGGATATGTATTAACCCTCGCTTAAAAGCACTCTTAGCTTGCCAGCTGTCAGAACATTGTATCAAATCTCCTGAAATTTTACAGACAGAAGAAAGACACATAACCCACTCTCATATCTTCCAGTTTCTTTCCTTTCTTTCCTTTTTTCTGAAAAATAAGTAAATAAATAAAGCATGCTTGATGGAAAGGAGCTTGCAAACGATTGCCGATGACAGTGTTTATGTTGCCAAATTATTTGTACTGGCAGGAAGCGAGGGTGGGCTGAACGCAGATCACATGGAGTGATTATTTACCAAACTATGAAGGCAGCCTTGAGTGACATGACGGAGGAGAAGGAGGAGGGGGAGGGTGTTGGCAGTGTAGCAAACACAGAGTCAAGGAGTCTGTGGCTTTCCATCTGCTTCCTCCCCTGAAGAAAGCAGTGACCGGCCCATGGAGGACAGCTGCTCACTGGGGCCAGAAGGAAAGTCCAAGGGGACTGGACCCAAGCTTCCAGCTGGCAGGGGCCAGGAAGGTGGAGGAAACGAGGTAGTTATTACCCCAAAACTCAGCTCTAAAACATCCCTGCCCAGATGCAATACCAAAAAATAAAGAAGAAAAAGAAGGGAAGGAAGAAAGGGAGGGAAAGAGGAAGAGAAAAAAAGGGACCGGGAGAAAAACTAAAGATAAGTTCTTTTTATCTTGGATGTAGGAATCATATAGCTGAGCAGAAAGCAACAAAATGTTTAGAAAGAGCATTCCAGAACCCCCTCTGTCACACCGAACAAGGGCATCCCATTCTAATTGTTGCCCTGGGAAGCCACACATATTGTACAAGGACGTAGCCACTCTCCAAAGCACCTTGCTTTGAAGTTCACCTGTGAAGACTGGCTTTAGAGTCATTTGGTGAGAAACACCTCGTGGCCAATAGCCTGACTCTGGTTGGTTGTACAGGGGAGGCGAGCAGTGGCAACAGTGAAGAAGGCTTGTGGGATTTGGGGGGCATAAGTTATACAACACTAGAGAACCAATACAGTGAGAAAGTGGGGAAATGCATTGCTAGATGTGTGCACAAAGTTGCATTTAACCCTAAACTCAGATCTTTTTCGACAAACAACTATTTAAAAAGAATCAATGAGTGATGTAGATCTCTTTTTTTTTTTTTCGTACCTGGGATCAAACTCATGCCCTCGCGCTTCCCAGGCAGGTGCTTGTGCTGCTGAGCTAAATCTCCAGCCCAGTGAGGTGAATCTTATAGTAAGAATTACAGACTGCACCCCAATAAAGTTCAAGTCAAAGTGACTGCTCTTCATATCCACCCTTAACTCTCCTCGGACAACTCCCCTTGTATCAGGAGAGGTGACTGCATTTTTTAATGACTTTTCTTTTGTCTGATGTTGTCATTTGATTTCTCAAAGTACTTCTAGGCCCAAGTACTAGGACTATACCAACCTGCTCCAGGGACTCAATAGGCATTTGATGAATGAATGAATAAATAAATGTGGCTAACTAGGGTTCCTGGCCAAGCTCTCCTCTCCAGCCCTCTCCCCTGCCATCAGGACCCAGTGCAGCGTAGGCAGGAGAAAGAAGAGATAGATGAATTCATTATTATTGCTCGAGCTAATGAGCTGGGACCAAGAAGTAAAGCGAGAGGACTGTGGGATGGACTAGAGATTCTTCCAGCCATGATTATTTAGAAGACACAGTGGCAAATTGAGGGTGAGCTACTTTTCATTGCAGGATAATGAGCCCAAGGATAGAGGAAAGAGCTGACTGGCTGCAAAAGTGAGAAGGGAGACTTTTTTTGCTCTCCGTCAGGCAAGAGCCAGGGAATCTGGGGGGACCCAGAAGAGAGCTCTGCCTAGCTATGAGAAGGTAAGCAATTTGGATGGGCAGCTGTCTATTTTGTTCCAGAGAGAAAAAACATATCTTTGACTTAAGGACAAAGACTTCCTCCTCTGGGCAGAGCTACCTTCTGCTTCTAGCTGTGGCCATCATCTGGGCCTCTGCAGACAACTCGATTAAGCCCTGAAATCCTCACTGACCAGAGAACGATACTTCCCTGGATCTCTCTCCGTGAGCATCCGTGTCCTGGGCACAGGCAGAAGCGGGGGGGGGGGCTGCTCCCCACTCCCGTGGAGGATGGGATCAGCTCTGCTGTCCCTCAGAACCAAGGACACAGCCTTATGGGGGTCAAGGGGTAGGATCGGTCCCACCACAAGACGGGCCAGCCTGATTTGCAGTCACTCCCTGTGCAGGGACTCTGGCTGTGACCCCTCAGAATGGACTGGCTGACACAGGATATTGGGAAGCATGCTCAGGACCTTAGGCCTTTACATTTTAGGGTTTCTAGATTTTAAAAACAGAAATGAGGATACTCAGAACAATTGGGATTTCAGAAAATCAGCAAAAGTTAATTTACCACAAGTATATCTCAACTAATGCATGAGATATACTTGTAGTAAAAATTGTCTGTCAGTTGAACTTCAAATTTAAATTGACTTTCTGTATTTGATCTCACAGTTCTGCGAGGACTTCTCTGCAAACCACCCTGCCCACCCTCTCCTGTTCCTTCCAGTTGCAAAGAGCAGAGCAGGAATGGCAACCACTCAAGATACAGAACCTCATCTGGGCCAGCCTTGGAGAGTTACAAAGATAGAAGATGCGGTGCTAATTACCATTGCTGGACAGCAAGCTACCCCAAAACTTACGATTTAGATCAACCAATTTGCAAAGGGAACTTGGACAGCAAGTATGGCTGACCTGGGCTCCATGGTATCTGCGCTCTACCCAGTAGGCCGGGGACACACAGCTCTGAAGCCAGTCTCCCCTGGAGGTGTGCTCCTCACCTGCCTGCTGGCGGATGCTGCAGGCCCCCAGCTGGGCTATTCAAGTTCGTGAAGCCTATGTACCTGGCCTCCTTGTGTTACCTGAGCTTCTTCGCATGGTAATTTCCAGTACTAGAACTTCTTACATAGAAGCTCCAAGCTCCAAAGATGAGTGTCCCCAAGTACCCCAAGCAGTGTGCTCAAGTCTGTTCTGACCCAGCTCACAGGTGCATGATCTTACTTCTGCCATCATTCACTGGGGACACAGATACAAGTGCACCCAGAGTGAAGGGCAGAGGAACAGACTCCTCTTCTCAATGGCAGGAGCGTCGAAGAATCTGTAGAATTGTTTTAAGCCTACTGCCAGGGAGGAAAGAAGGAAGTGAGGGTGATTATGCCAAGGAGGGGGCCCGCAGTGAGACTGTGGAAGTGGGAAAGTTCTCACCACAGCGAAGGGACTCAAGAAGGAGGCGGGAGGGAAGGAGAGGCTCGCTGGAGGGTGGGGAGACCAGGAATCGTGAGATCTGCCTGTGAAGAAGATGGGGAGAGCTGGTGCTGATGTCAGGAGGATGACAGGAATCAGTTCCAGAGAAACCGCAGCCCCAGGACAGGGAGACAGCAGCGAGGGGGCGGGAGTCATTGGAAAACATCAGAAACGCTCCTGGCCCACGGATGGTTTACACACACTTTAGCGAAATCGTCTGCCACCAAAATTGCATTCGACTGACACCATCTGCACTGATCCCGCTCACAATCCCCCAGGCCCTCTCTCCACCCCCACCCATCTGCACGGCCCCGGCTCCGCATCCCCCGCCTCCACCGGAGACGGAAACGTTCGCCTGCAGCAAAGCCCCCTCTGCCCACTGATGCTGAAAGCACACATCTCCCACCAGCGCAGAGCCCAGGACCACATCTGCAAACCTCAGAACAAGGCGGAGGGGCTCACGTGGTGACCTCCAGGGAACAGAGTAAGGGAGGGAAGATGGGGCACCCGAGGCAGCTGAAGGCCCCATACAGCGCACGGCGCAACCTCCTCACGCCCCCACTCCCCTCCTACTGCTCCCCCACCTTGGGTGATTCAGCAACCTGACCTGGCCTCTCCGACAGGCCCAGAGGCTTCCAGCAGCCCTCCTCCCTGGCACCCGCCTCTTGTAAGCCAGCAGCCGGCCAGACTGTTGTTTGAGGTGGTGGGAGCCGGCACCACATGGAGATCTTGCCTTTTGAAGCCGCAGTTAATTGGATTTTACAGCACCCTCTCTTGCCTGGCCCATCCTTATTAAACGGCAGAGAGCCGAGCAGGAGAGGAACAGATGATCACCACCGGGAAGGGAAGGTGAGGACAGTGGCCTCCTTGTGGAAAGTAATCAATGCTGGGCCTCGCCCAACACACTGCCTGCCTGGGAGTCTCAGGTAGCGCCTAGAACTGAGCCAGGCCACAAGAGGTGAACTGTCTTGATTGCAGTTCTCATTTCCAGAAGGGTGACATCTCACCTGCGTACCTGCAGAATTCCATGTGTGCGTGCATGCATGGAATTCCACACGCATTCACACCCGGCTAAGCAGTGACCCAGATGACCGGCCCGAAGGCCCTGGTGCACAGGGCCCCTGGTCTGCTGCCCTGGTACCATTTGGTAGGAGACTGACCTCTCAAAGATGAGCTACACAGGCTTCAGCCAGTCTGTCTGTCCTGCTGTTTGCCCTAGTATATGACTCCATGTCCCTTCATCCTCTGATAGTAGGTTTGAAGGGGGCGTTCAGGAGTTTACTCCTTCCCCTTGCTGTCTTAGGCCCATAATTTCAAAGGAAATGGTGGTTTATTCCAGATGACGTTGGCAACGCTGGCTAGTGGGGGGGAGTTTGGACGCTGGTGCCCGGCGTTTGTTTGTGGGGTGGCACTGCACATCCATGCTCTCATCTGGCCTCAGATGGGCATAGTGTTTTTCCTGTCCCCTGACCTCAGGCTGCTTTGGCCAGTGGCTTGTGACCAGCTGTAAAGCAAGCAAAGGTCTGGGTGAGCTTGCATGGCCAGCCTGGTCCTCTTAGCACACTGTCACCCCAAGAAAGGGACACACTCTACTAGCCTGCTTACACCAGGAAGCCAGGCTAAGTGAGCCAAGCCCCAGGCTCATCTGCGCTTCCAGGTGAGATCACTGTGTCCACTCCACTCCACCCTCTCTGTGACTGACAGATAAATAGTGTGACGCTCGCTCAACACAGAGACACACTCTAGGTGTATTTAAAACTAAATAGAAATAATCAAAGCATAAATAAATTTTAGAAAGACTCCCAAAGCTTAAAAGCAAAGGGTAGCAAAAAAGACCCATGGATATAACCATGGAATTATTAAACGATAGTGTGGTGAAAAACAAACTGAAACCGCACTGTGACACCTGCTGAAGAGTACACTTAAGCCGGGCGTGGTGGCGCACGCTTTTAATCCCAGCACTCGGAGGCTGAGGTAGGTGGAGCGTTAGTGAGTTCGAGGCCGGCTTGGGCTACAACATGAGTGCAAGGCCGGCCTGAGCTACATAGTGCGACCCTGCCTCAAAAAACTAGGGCTGGGAGTTTGGCTCAGCAGCTTAAGCGCCTGTCTGGCAAGCGCGAGGCTGTGAGTTCAATCCCTGGTACCTCAAAAAAAAAAAAAAAAAAAAAAAAAAAGAGTACACTTAAGCCCCAGGCACAGTGATAGAAGCCTACAATCCCAGTTACTTGGGAGGCTGAGGCAGCAGAATTGCAGATTCCAGCCCAGTCTGGGCAATTTGGCCAGAGTTTATCTCAAAACTTCAGAAATAAATTTAAAAGGCTGAGGATAGAGTGCAATTATGGCAAGAGATCCTGAGTTCCATCTCCAGTATGGCAATTAAAAACAAAAAATAGTAAATTTTAAGCTTGGGCCTTGTTCCTCTGACATGGAGAAGCTGCACCCATGCAAGGGGATGTAAGGGAGCCCCTCTGGCAGAGGGTTGGGGTGAGGTTTATAGTAGACATTGTTACAAGGATATCAGGAGAAGAGAAGCTGCTTCTAGAAGAGAGAGGGGTAGAGCACCAAAAAGAGAACTGGGGGCAGAGGTCCCACGCAAGTTTAGGCTGCACACGCCCACCCTCATCTGAGGTCTGATACTCAGATTTAACCCAGAATTATGTCAAGGAGCCTTTTTGGGTGTCAGGAGCTGTCTGACACAGAACCATCTGCGGAACTTGGACCTGGGGTGATGGGCCTGAGGGTGAGCAGAGCCGCGAGTGTCTCCTAGCACAGGGCCGAGTTCATCGGGGCTGGGCCGTATTAAGGGGCATCTGCATGGTCAGCCCTCCGGGTCTGCTTGCAGCCAGCTATGTGGCCTTCAGGAAAGAGGCTTGCATGCTCCAGGTGTCCAGCATCCTCTAGGGGACCACCAGGCACCGGGAATATCAAGCAAAGGAAGGGTGCAACCCCTAATCTTTGGGGCTGGTTGGACAGGCCTACAGGGCCTGAAGCTGGGGACCGAAGGAAGTAGCATCCTTGTCCCACACACACAGACACATTGAAACATCAAAGGTCCTCACTAGTTAAGGAAAATTGGGATTAGGGAGAAAAAAAGCAGCTCCAAAGTAAATCCATTTAAAAGATGCAAAGACATAAATGCTTCATTGCGACTTCATATTTAAAAAGAAATGACAAATTACAAAACAGTTTGTTTTAGCTTACATTTAACAAAAACAGGCTGTGAATGCAACTCCTTTTTAATTCTTCGAATGAACAAAGGAAAGAAATGTTGATTGGAGGGGCCTAATTTTTCTGACAAGATTGTCTGATAGCGCTGTACAACAGCCTTGATTTCACATTTGACTTTCGCAGCACAATCATAAAGAGGACATTTTTGCCAAAAAAAAAAAAAAAAATTTTTAAAGACATCATCAATTTTCCCCAATGGCCTGTCTTAATCCTCTAAAATTCAAATCTCTCTCTCTTTTGAAGTGCCTGTCATTTCATCAGCCATGTAGATTTTCTCTTCTGTAATTGTTACTGGCTGAAGATGCCTCTGTAGCCTCATTTGCCAGTAGCCTTGCATGTGATTCGAGTAATTCCCCATAATCACTTTGATCAACCTCAGGAAATTTTGCATCTTTTGCTAGATTTGGGACTATCTCACATACTTCAGAGTGGTGGTAACATATGGCTAACAAGAACAGACTGACCCACAGCTCTGATGCTGCGAAGTGGGAAAGCGCACAAACACTAGGCATGAGGTCTGTGGGGATCTCGACAGAGTCTGTAACAGGTCAGCTCATGGGTAGAAAGTTTGATGTTAGGACAACATTTGCATTGTTATGTGACCATACAATCCCAGGGCTCCAATCATAAAACATAGAAGGTAAGGACCTCTGGAAATGATGACAGGACATTAACCACAATGTGTAAAGAGCTCATACAAAACGACGGGGAAAAATGGACAGAAACAAAAGCCTTTTCTGAAAAACAAGAAAAGAAACACAAGAGGCTAATAACGATAGGGGCAAACTTTCAGCTTCACTGTAAACAAATGCACAACAAAGCAATATTTCGCCATGAAATGAATGTTTTTAAATTATAATTTCAATGCTGCAAAGCCTGTGCAGAACTGGGTCTTCCTTCCTCACTGCTTGGAGGTGTAAATTGGTACAGGCTTTCCAGAAAACAAATGCAAAGCTGTATTCAGCCTTCAAATTATTTCAGCTGCATCATATTTTTTTTATACAGTCCCATGTTGCCTGGGCAGATCCTCACAGCATTCTTAAAATGAACAAAGACTAAATCAAATGTTGATTTCGAGGGCGTAATTTTTCTGGGGGAAAAAAAAATCCGTCTAGTGGCACAAAACAATATCCTTCACTTTGAGTGAAGTTAATTGCTTTTCAGCTCTCTTACAAGTTTGATCTCTCACTCAGAGGCCACTTTGTGCAGGAAATAAAGACTTTCCTCTCTGGAGGGATCCATAGGAAGGGGCACAAAGCAGAGCAGGCTGCCTCCAGGCACCGACACCAAATGTCAAGCAGCTGCTGTCCCAGCCATCGGGCTCCTACCTGCCACAAACTCAAACAGCTGCACATGCCAGGTCTGTGTGTCCCTCCCAGGCACTGAGAAGCTGGACAGTGAGTTCCAATGGACAGCTGTCTGCCAATATGTGCACAGCGGGTAGCTCTAGGTGCAGAGAGCAGCGAGTTTTTCAACTTTCTTCTTCCAATTTTCTGTGAATTTATACCTTTCTGCAATGAGCAGGCATCACATTTACAACCACAAAAGGAAACTTTGCTTTTAAAAGAGACAAAAAGGGGGATGACGCGAACGAAGTGCAGAAATAGAGCAGGAAAGAGATACAGAGGAAAATATCAGGACAATTCAGAGGTTGGAAGCTTCAGTAGCGTGTGGCCTGGGTGGGATCAGACAGTGAGGGTCCAAAATTATCTGCATCAAAAGAGCATTTATGCCTGCAGGTAGCGAAGAACCAGGTAGCCTGAGAAGGGCATGCCATGCAGGGCACAGTGGGGAAATAGCAAGTTCTTTGGAGAAAGTGCTGGGCTGCTGAATCAACCCTTACCTGAAGCATGATTTACCTCTGGACTTTTCAGGTACATGCATCAATGAATTCCTTTTTTAGGACACACTTTGAGTCAAATTTTCCATTATTTGTAACAGAAAGTATTACTACTGGTAGAATTTCAAATGGAATGTGGCTTGGAGTCAGAAGTTAAGGGGACCTGTCATTTTCTATATGGGTTAACATAATAGAGCAAAAAAACCCTTTAAGCCCCAAATAATTCACAGAGCCTTCATCTTCCATCAAAATGCCCATGTGGTCTAGGATTTCAGTAAAGTTACAAGTAAATGCCACTTGGTACTTTGTTAACCAAGAATAAGTGAAATGCAATTAAAAATCTCTTTGGAACCGTTCAAAGAACATCAAAGGTGCCTTCATTCATTCCCGTAGCCAAACATGGGAATTGCAACTCTTGTTTCCCTACTGCTGGTGCTGCAGGCTGTCTCTTCCCACCTCACTCTGGTTCAACGGCCTGTGTCACACATCTGATAGCTCCCTGGTTTTCTTCTTGGCTCGGCTTTCGTTTTGCTTTGTTGGGGCATGGAAGGGTTCATTTCTATTTGGTGGCTTTGCCTAGCCCCCACATTCTGCACAACCAGGAGTACCTCAGCTGACTATGTCCATGGCTGTCTTTCGGTTGAGAATGGAAAAAGGCAACCTCCGTGGATGCCATCAGAAACAGAACTTTTAGACAACATAACTCACACATTCAGTAGCCAAGTCAGTCTGAACCAAGAGCAGGGCTGGCCTCAGACCCCAAGTCCTCTCCTTCTCCTGGCTCTGCCTCCCCTTGACTGACATTTTCTAGTTGCCAACCCAGAAGGAAAGCACCCACTACCTTAAGAGTTCAACTCAAAGGCCTCCAGAATTGAGGCTCCTTGGCTCTCATTGGCTCATTCTGGCCATGTGTCCACCGCTGAACCAATCCCAGCAACCAGAAAGTGGGAACCACTCATTGGCTTAGCCCAAGTCATGTGACCTGACTTGGGGTGGAGCCATCTTGGGCACAACTGCAATCCTGAGGAAAGAGAACCCATTATAAGACTATGGAATTAAACTGAGCGTGGTGGCGCATGCCTTTAATCCCAGCACTCTGGAGGGTGAGGTAGGCGGAGCGTTGTGAGTTTGAGGCTGGCTTGGGTTACAACGTGAGTGCAAGGCTGGCCTGAGCTACGTAGTGTGACCCTGTCTCAAAAAACTAGGGCCGGGAGTTTGGTTCAATGGCTTCAGTGCTTGTTTGGCAGGCGCAAGACTGTGAGTTCTATCCCTGGTGCCACACACACACACACACAAAAGAATATGGAATTAGTATCATCCAAAGGAGAACAGACACTGGATGAGAAGAACCACACACACCTAACCCACTATACTGGGAAGTCCTTCCTCCGAGGAAGGCCAGGGAAGATGTGTGAAAACCCTGCAGACTGATGGAAGGGAAATGTCAGTGGGCTGAGAGGTCCTGGCTACACTGGGTGTAGACTCACTGGAGGTTGTATAGGAGTTAGACTCCACATGTCAGGGTCTGGATATACAGCTCATAGACTGCAGAGCACTGAAGTACTTTCAACATGCTACTGCCTGCTAAAACCTGCCAGGGAAGAGGAGTGTGGCTCACTGGCAGAGCGCTTGCCTGGCATGCCCGAGGCATGCCCAAACACCACAGGGGAAAAAATTCCTCTAACTGATGTTCAAAATTCTTCATGACCTCACCAAAACCTACCCAGACCATATGAACCCCTAGGATATACTATATCCTGTGCATATATCCTGGAGTCCCTTTCCTGACACCCAGCATGGCCACTTTCATTTCTACACCTCTGTTCCATAGCGCCCAATCCTCAAAGGTTCTTTTGTCTACCTCTCCAAATCTTGGCAGAGAGAGCCCTGGAGGAGGAGGCAGCAAGCTCATTCTCATCCTCACTCACACAAGTTGTGCAACTTTGCACCGATTGCTCAGCAGGGCAGAAGAGCTTCCTCGCCAGTTGGTATGGTTTGTAGACAGCTTAGGCCTGCCCAGGTCACAGGACTGGTTAGGAGAACTAATGGAGATGAGGCATGGGAAAAGCTTTCGAAAGACACAGCCAGTGATGGGAGCCATCTTTTCTTAATGATCAAGTCCAAGTTGCTCATCCAAGTGTAGGTTTCTTTGGTGTCTTCAGTGTTGGGGCTCATCCCTGCTGGCCTCTTGGCCTCCACCCTGAGCAAGTGTCCCTGAGTCTCATATTTCTTGGCCTCTTGATCACCACCAGGAGTCAGTGTCCCTAGGTCTCATACCTTGTGATCTCCTGGTCTCCACCCTGAGCTGAGACTCAAAACACCATGGAGTTGAAGGGACCTGGCTCCCCTCCAAATACCATATAGAGTCCTTCCAGCTCTAGGCCCTCAAGATGCTGCAGGTGCAGAGAGGACCCAAGTGCCCATTAACCTTCATTGTCACATTGTCTAGATTAAGAGACTCCTGGAGAAGTGATTAGATCATGGGTGTGCTATTCTCATAAGTGGATTAAGCCAATGATGATGTTTCTAACTGAGCACATTCTTGGGAGGTAGGGCCCAGTTAGAGGAGATTGGTCACTGCAGGCGGGGGATCCTTTGAACTGTGTATCTGTAGCTGATGCTCTTCTCCTGACTCTGCTTCCTGTCTACCATGACCAGTTTTGCTACACCACATGTCTCTGCCATGGAGCCCACCGACCATGTAGTAAACTCTCTGAAACTTGAAACCAAATTAAACCTCCCGTCCTTTATATTGTGGGTTGTCCAAGCTATGGAAAGCTGATGATACAAGCTGCTTCTGAACTTCCCTTCTCTGACTAGACTAGAAATACCCAAGCAGTTGGCTGCTATACATCCCTTCAAGGGACTCTCCAGACACAGAGGTAACAGATCTTTACCATCTTCACATTTCAAGAAAACTGCATAAAAGGGCTATTATGAGCCACCTCAGGCTGGGTAAAAAAATATAAACTGGAGGACTTATACAACAGATGCGTGTGTGCTCTTGGTTCTGGAGGCTGGAAGCTAAGACCCAGGGACCCTGGGAGATGGGGAGCCAGCATACTAGGCTCTAATGAGGCCTCTCTTCCTGGTTTGCATGAGGCTGCCTTCTAACTGTGCCCTCCCGTGGCAGAGAAAAAGCCAATAAACTCTACGGTGTCTCTTCTTATAAAGACACCAATTCCACCTTGCAGGCTCCGTCCTTATGACCACATGGAACCCTAAATATTTCCCCAATACCCTGTCTCCAAATACCATCACGCTGGGGATTAGGGTTTCAATATGATGGAGGCAGAACCAAATATTTATTATAAAACCCAATCTTTGTCAGAATCTTCCATACTTGCCACTGAAGCCCTAAATCCCTCTTCCAACCCTACCCACATCAATTCAGAGTTACTCCCTAAAGACTACTCCTATGTACACACAAAATAAACCTTATCTTTTCTCCTTCTACTCTGCCTATCATCAATTAATTTGCAGTCCCCTGACTGCTCACACCTAGATTGGTAAGGTAAAATCAAGCACTGTGAGACTGCAAACATGAATTTCTCATTTCCTTAATAAAGCTTCTGAAAGGATACAAACAGAAATGTGCATCTTCCCTTGAAGGTAGATTGACCCCTTGTTTTGGAGACCATGCCCCTATAGGGCCTCCGGGTTTCACAAAGTCAGCACCCTCTGACAGTATTAACAGGAAGACAGTAGGAGCCCACAGGTTGTAGACAGATGCTGATGACAGTACCCTCTGACATTATGATTCCTCTAAAGTAATAATAACATTTCGTCTCCCAAGGGCACCCAGAAGATTAGGGGCCTGGACTCTAGGGAGGAAAGACCTGGAAATTCAACTTAACTGGGACACTCCAGGAGAAGGTAAGTAGTGAGCCAGGCCTATATCGAGCAGTATGTTACTAGAACTGGCTTGCACTGGTATATGAGAGCTGCTTGTGAAATTTCAGAAATTTTGTAGCATGATAGCTTTAAACTGGCCGTGGTGGGTGCATATGCACCATGGAAATAGGCAAATGTTGCAAACCTAGCTGGGCATGGTGGTACATGCTTATAATCTTAGCACTCTGGGAAGCTGAAACAGGAGGATCAAAACCTTGATTGAGGCCTGACTTACCATTCATTTCCCACTGGAATTCCCATCCTAAGCTGGGACTCAAGGTCTCTGTCCTGGTTACTTTTCTCTTGTTGCTGAGACAAAATACCCAACACTCAAAATGAAGGAAGGAAAGGTTTATTTAGCTTACAGTTTGAGGAGGTTTCAGTCCATAATCAGCTGACTCCAAGGCAGGGTGGCATGGCACAGGGACGACAGTTTAAGGCAGCAGCCAAGCAAAAGCAGCCACAGCAAAAGAGGGGAAAACAAGCCTCTTCTCCCTTATATTGTAAGCAGGCTGCTTTAGCCTCTCCTGCCAGGAAGGGTGGAGCACTCATATCACCTCTGTAACCTCCTCTTGCATGGGCTCAGTATATTTACAAAGTAAGGATCCTGGATCCCTGCTGAGTCTTTTAGTTAAACTTCTAAACTCCTCAAGCTGACACACTGTATCAACCGTAACACTCTCCCAAGGTTGGGGCCAAGGAGAGTACAGTGAGAAAGGAAGTCCGTGGACCCTGGGAACAAACAGATCCTTGTGCCTTCTTTCTGATGTGTAATTCTCTCCACCTGCCCTAAGTCTTCAACAAGTGTGTGGAAATTCAGCTTATGGGTACCTAAAGGAAGTACCCGTTGGGGTGATGTAATGTGCTTGACAACTGCTACTCTGGAAGGAGAAGGAGAAACTCTAGTTTGTAACTTGTTTGTTGTTTTGTTGTTTGTTTGTTTGTTTGTTTTTCCTATACTGTGGATTTAACTCATGGTCTTTCCACAGAGCTACATCCATAACTTTATTTTTATTTTTGCATTAAAAGTTTCTTACTGAGTTGCCCAAGCTGGGTTTGAACTTGTGTCTGTGTTATATTTGGGACAAAACTTCCCAGAGAACAGGGACTGAAGTCTGAGGAGCCCAAGCGACAGGACAAGCTCTGACAAAGACACCAATCTGGGAACAGGTAAGCACTCCTCAGTGGTTCTCAGTCGTCCTTGGAGTGGGGAAACCATAAGAGATCAGGTTTCCTGGGGCCAAATGGGGACAAGGCCACCAGAGTTACGTGGGGAGCAGGGCTGACAAATGCTAAGCTACAAGTGGTTTACATGCACTTGTTAGAAAATGATCTGCAGATCTTGATCCTTTGGTCACCCCAATCCATGCTCACTGCCTGAATCATGGTGGTTTGCTGGAAACCACTCAGCAGCATGGTTTCATGGGGGCATGGAGAAACATGGGCATCCTATGGCTAGCTCAGTGTGGGTGCTGGAGAGTGTGTTTTGGGTTGAGCTCCTCTGGTGTCCACGTGGATGTCAACACAGGGAGCCGAACACTTTTCTCCATAGCTAGAAATGGCCACCGCTTTGGTTGTCTTAATTACTTTTCTCTCATTGCTGAGACAAAATACCTGACTCTCAAAATTGAGAATGAAAAGGCTTATCTAGCTCACAGTTTGTGGACGTTTCAGTACGTAATCCACTGGCTCCAAGGCAGGGAGGCACATGGCAGAGGGCAACAGTTCATGGCAGTGGAAGACAGCAAAAACGGCAAGAGCAAAAGGAGCAAAAAGTGAAAGAGCAAGCCTCTTTCCCCCCTAACAGTGTATGCAGGCTACCTGCCCTAGGTTAGGTGAAGCACTCGCACCCATAATCCCAGCATTGGACCATGAATCAATAACAAACTCTAGAAGCCTGTTCCCATGACTGCATGAGGCTCTGGGGGAACATCTAGACACGAACCGTAACAGTTATCTCTGTTCACCACCTCCACTAACTGGTCATGGTAGAGTGAGAAGAACCAAGAAGCTGAGAGACCTGGGAGAACAAAGCCATTGGTTTAATGAAGTAATCTTGTCCCCTCCCTCCAGTGCTATGTAATGAATAAATTTGCAATCACCATCTCAAGGATACACGAAATGGTGCATGACTTTATTTCCTTTAAGTCAAATTCAATCTGACTCCAAACCCAATCCCATGAGGATGGGAAGAAACACAATCTTGTTTATTGTTGGGGCTCCCTCCCTGCCACCTCCCCCCGACTCCAGGGTTATAAGAAGGAGACAGCAGTCGTTGCAAAGTAAGACTTTTGGGCAGTCTGTGGTCTACATCAGTCCCCTGAAAGCCAGAGTATTACGGAGCACCTGGAGTATTAAGGCTTGGGCCACGACCTTCCTAGAGGTCAAGAGAGAAGGGTTCCTGGCTTCTGCACTCAGCTCTATAAGTCCCCAGCAAGCAAAAAGATCACACACACACACACACACACACACACACCCAGGATGGAGGAGTAGAAAATACAGAGAACCAAACTAAATAATGTCAGACACTTCTATTCCTCCCCGGCAAAGGAAAGATTGTACAGATTAATATCTCAATTCATTACTGTGTCGTGGGATGGGGAAAGAAATGAAGGCAGTAGGAGGTCGTGGGGAAGGGAGATGGGGCCCCAGCCAGCACGAAGGATGGGCTTGGCAGCTGTGATGGGGACCACAGGTGCAGCCAGCCCTTGCCATGATGGCTGAGAAATTTCACCACAGTTGACAGAGGAACGATGGCCCTCGGCAGGGTGGCTGCCGCAGTATCTTCCTCTCTGAGATGTGCACACTCAGCTTTCCAGGGACTGATTCCCTCCTCAGAGCACCGGGCCCCTCCCAGGTCCAGCCTGAACTGTCAGGTCCCCCGGGAGATGTGAAATCTTTCCTCTGTCCTCCCTCCATCACCACTCTGCCTCCTGCCAACCTCTCTTAAAGGCCCCTACCACCCTCCTCTCCCAGCCCACCCCCACACCCTCCCCAGTTACTGACTGGTCAACTCTTGTGCTTGGTTGAACACTAAGACAATTGCATTGGAGATGGGAGAAAGGGAAGGGGGTCAGCCATGACCCAGCTGTGGCCAGCGTGACTGCAGGCATCTGCAAGACTGTTGCTCTGAAACGGTCAGAGTGCCTGCTCAAAGATCATGGTCACCACGGTTGGAACTCCTCATCTACTACATGGTCTGCCCTCATCTTCCCAGTGGCAGATGTCAAGGGAGTAGGATGCAATGTGTGGTGACATCTTGAACCCCAAACTCAGTTCTTAGGAGGCCTCAGTTCTCAGCATGAGAAATTCACGGCAGCTCAGACTTTCCTCAAGTCACCTCCATGGCAGGACTCCAGATCTGCTCAAACACCCCAGCCACGAGTGTAAGGAAGTCATTGACCTTCCCAGCCCCCTTCTCCCAGCAATAATAACAATAATAACTGCTATTAACTGAGTGTCTGCTGGTATCGATTCCCCACCGCCACCGAGACTGGCGCAGCACCTTAAGGAGGGAAGGAAGAGAGGAGAAATCACTTACCCAAGTCTGCCAGCCTGAGAAGCCTGGAGCGGAGGAAGATTGCAACTTTGTTACTCAGCCCCTGGCACCTGAGTAATTAGCCTGGAGTCACACAAGATCAGGCTGGCTCAGAGGAGGAAACCAATGGTGACCTGTAGGAGTAAGTTTTGGGGGCTTGAAAGACATTGAAAAGCACCCAGAGAGGGGAGCAGGCTGGAAGGTTAGGGGTGGGCATGGGGCACAGAGAGTGTGCAACATACAACATGCACAACCACACCTGGAGCCGAGCACCACCCGGCTTTGCCTCTCAAACCTGGGATGTGAGGATCTGCAATCGTAACAAAATCAGGTGACCTGGATTCCACAGGTCCAAGACCACATATTCAGAAGCAAAGTTTGAGTGTTGTTTCAATCTCCAGGTAGTGAAACTGCCACACTGAACAGAGCAAGGGGCCTCTACCTTGTCCAAGTCCTTTTCTGGGCTCTCAGAAGGGGTTGTAGATCCCTGATGTACGTGCAGCCTCTGATGAGGACCCACACGTCCCAGCTAGCTGCCCAAATGCAAGTGGAACTCGCAACGCTTCATGTCACAATTGCTGGCACCAGAGCAGCTTAGGGAACCAGAGGGACCTAGGAAAGTAATATCCTCACAGCCTGGGGGGTGTAAATAATGAAAGTCGGATCCATAAGTAATTACTTTTTAATTAATTAGGAATGATGAATAGCAAAGACCAAGAGACTCTCGGGTGGAGGGGTGTTAACTGTAATAGCCTTGTTCCTTTCTCGGCTCAAATTGATTTGCTGGGGGAGGAGGCAGAGGAGAGGGCTCACCCTGGGCCTGGAGGACCAAGAAGGACAAGGCAGGGGAAGGGGGATGACCCGTCCCAGGACTGAGCCAGGGGACCTCAGCTAAGCTGGGGAAATTTCTCCTTGGCATTGGGATGTCTAGTCACCAGGGAGAGACCCAGAGGAGAAAAGGGCTGTGTTTCTCTCTTGCAAACTCTTCCATTGACTTTCCTAATTAATCTTCTCATACCTTCTGGGAGACAGAAAGCACTCCTGCCTCCTTGCTCAGCAGGAGCGAAGTTGCTGGCCAGGAGGGTGGCTCGGGGTGGCTGCTCTGCACTCACGAGACCCTTCCCAAAGGCAGCCCCCTGTCTGCAGGCTAAGAGAAAGAAGGAGGCTGGGTGACCCCAGCAGGGCGGGGGCCCATGCTATTTTCCACTCTCCCAGTGTCCTGAGCACTGTAACCCCCAAAGCCCACTGGCCCTGGCTGCAGAAAGCAGGGCCATTCTGCACTTTGCCCTCCACTCCTCATATCTGAAACAAATCATTATTTAAAGATACAAAAGGCTGAGCCCTGAGCGCTCTGCTTCTCAGTTAGCAAAGGAGGCAAGTCTGGATTACAAACCTTGAATGCTGATCAGTATCTGCAAGGGCCCCTGACGCCTCCCCTCGCCCACCTCCACATGTGCCCTGGGGCCCTGCTCAGGCTCTCCTAGCAGCGAGTGCGCCCTCCCTTCCCTGTGGTTCGACCAAGAAACAGGCGGGAAGCAATCAGGCAAAGCAGTGTTGAAGCCTTCGAAGGAAGGGTTGGGCAGGATGGGGTAAGGCAAGGATGGCTCCCACCCGCAGCACAAAATATTTGCCAGCTCTGCCTCCCAGAAGGGTGAGCTTGCCAAAGCCCTGGCTACGGGCACGTGGCCATCACTGCACAGCCGTGGTGCTGAGGAATCCTGATCTCTAAGGCCCGGGTGTCCACTCAGTCAGCTTTGACTGAGCAGCTTTGAGGAAGGGGCAAAAATCTGATGGGACAAGAAGAAAACATCAGGAAAGGAGAGGACTAAGCTTTATTTAGCAACTGCTCTACTAGGCCAGGTTCTTTCCACCCCTCTGGGAAAACTTTCCTGCCCCCACATCCAGGGTGTATCAGTCAGTGCCTACTAGAGAAACAGATTTGATGCAAGATGTACAAAAAGATAAGAATTTACAAGATTGGCTTACAGTGGAGCACCCACAGAGTCAGGTGTGGAAGAGCGCAGAGGGTCCGTCTGCATGCTGGGAATCTCACGGATCTGTTGGAAGGCCTGGAGCTGTGTTGTGTCCTGTGCCAGTCCCTATCAGGAGGCCGAAGCGTCTGCACTGAAAGCCAGGAGACAAGGACCAAGGTGAAGGTGCAGACTGGAGGTCCTCCACAGAAACAGAAGTGAGACTTCGTTTTCCATCCTGATGAAGATCCTCCCTAGGGTGAGTCCTCCACACCCAAGATTATGCTGATCTGATTTGGACATTTCTTACTCAAGTTGACACAGTTTACCCACCTGTGCAGAACAGACGTGCATGAAAAACCCAAAATGAAATATCCAACTTTAACTAAGGACAGGATCTAACCCTTCATCCAGCCTCCTGCTCCTCACCTAATTCCAGCCCTACACCATCCTGTCTTTCATGGATGTTTGGATAATTTTCTCAGCATGGATTTTGTTTTTGTTTTTGTTGTTGAAATAGAATCTCTCTAAAGTGTCCAGGTTGGCCTTGAATTTTCTATGTAGCCCAGGCTGGTTGGCCTTAAACCACAGTCTTCTACCTCAGCCTCCTGATTACAGGCATGATCGGCATGCTCCACCATACCTGGCTTCGTTTTCATTTTTAAAAAGTATTGTATTGTCCATCTGGATTACTGGGTTTTTGTTCCCTGCAATCTGATGTCCAAAGGTCTTTGCTCCTGGTCCTGTTTGGAAGCCATAAGGGTTAATGAGCAAGGTGTGATGATCTTGGAATCTGACGTAATACCAAATCCCTCTTTGCCACTTTAGTCCCTGCTAAGCCTCAGCTTCCTCCTCCATCAAAACAAGTTACCAAGGTCTCCACAGGGAGAGGGTAAGTCAAGTCAAGGGGCCAACGTCACCTTAGCACAGTGTCCGACAAGCAGCAGAGGCTTGGTGAACAGCAGCTCCCTTCTCGGTCCACCTCTCCTCCAGCCCCACCCCTTGACTGCAAAGGAGGTGGGGCACACAGAGCCTACCAACGTGAGGTAGGGGACCCCAACTTTTCAAAGTTCCTCCCAAGTCTCTATTTGGCAATAGAGGAGAAATGAACTACAGATGCAGTGCGAGAAGGGACCAGCGATTGTTGCAGCAGTGTCAAACCAATTTGTTTGGGGTTAACTGCAGCAAATTAAATGTTTTTTTGTTTTTTTGGTTTTTTTGGTTTTTTTCAGTTATCCCAGGTCAGACTGTCTTAGGGAAGTTGATTTCTGGCCAGATGCCTTTATCTACTCTCACCTGACTCACCTGACTTGGAGGTGGAAAAATGGATTTCAAAGTCACAGAGGAGCAATTCACAGATGGAAGTGGGCTGGGAGGACAGGTTAGAGGGAATGGATGATGGGGACAGCCAGAGAAGCCCATTCCCTGGGAGGGGCATTGAGTATGGTGGAAGGGAGACCTGGCCCAAGCCTGGTTGCTACTCAGGGTGCTGTCCAGGACCCGCTGCCTGAGAAATGAGGTATCTCAGGGCAGCACAGAATATTCAGGCTCCACAAGCTTCCTGGGGCATCTGTGGACACAGTGTAGTCGGGAGGTGCTGGTCTGGGCCACTCTGAGATTCAACCATCCTGAACAAATCTTCCCCAGGCACCAAAAGGGAGACACCTGTGAGGCAGAGAGCTAACAGGATGTTAAAGCAAGTTCAGTCTTTTACTCAAGGCCAACTAGTGAATAAGCTATAGGGACAGATATAAACCCAGTCAGTCTGACTCCAGAGTCTTTGTATACAACTAACAGTACTTGAGAAAAGAAACCAAAATGTGCAGGAAACCAAAAGGGACACCCATGACTTCAAAGTGTGTCCTATATCCAGTCTGTGGGGCAGTCAGCTGCCTTGTCTGTGGGGAAGCCATCTCTGCTGACTGTATTTCTTTATTCTAAGAAATTTTTAGCCTTAAAACCAGACTGTGAGGCTAGATGTGGGGGTGCAAACCTGCAATTCCAGTACTGTGGAGGCTCATTCAAGAGGATCGTTGTGAGTTTGAGACCAGCCTGGACTACAAAGTGAAGTCAAGGCCAGCCTGAACTGCATAGTGAGACCCTGTCTCAAAAAGACAAAAAAAAAAAAAAAAAAAAAAAAAAAAAAAAAAAAAAAAAAAAAAAAAAAA